>JAVCKT010028179.1:0-29756 GCA_032273925.1 Rhynchotus rufescens | reverse complement strand
ATTTGTTGTTTTATGTAGGCAGAGAAGATCCTCATATTAAAGCAGCTCCTTGAAGAAGATAAGAAAATTAAAAATACTTTCCAGGGGAAGCGGTTAAGATTAATCAAAATGTAACTGTAGAAAAAATCTCAGGGCCATGTACCAAAGGACATGAATAGGAATCAAAGTCCATTTTGATTGCTGCATATCAGTGTTCACTTGATTTATCTATCCAATGAATGGTTTTTCAATGGAATTTCAACTATTTGTCGTTATCTCATAGGCTGTCCTCCTTCTTTAGATCCTTATTCAGTGTGAAGTAGAGATCCTCCCTTTTAAAGATTTGGAATTTTCCTTTTTACATTTACAATTTAGATTTTTTAAAACCTTTTTACATTAATTTTTTCTTTAACTTAAGGAGCCACAGTTTATCAGTGATCATCCATTACTGTGACAAGAATATATATACACATATGTATAAATTTACAGTTCGTAGTTTCTTATGGCCCATCCTAGTAAAAGTAATACCTTTTGTGCCCATTGCAGGGCTGTGCCTTCTACTGGGGATTCACTTCCTGGATTGCATACTACATTAACCACCCACGGTATACACCACCATGTATGTATACGCAGGAATGATGTTGATTTTAAAAGGCTTTTGTTATTCAACAAGTTCTCCAAAATCAATAGAGGTTTTCGCCGAGACATCAAATCATATGACTAACCTGCCTAGAGATAAGGTTGATAGAAGGAAGAGTATGTTGAGGGTGGCCATATATTCAGTATTTATTACTGAATATATGTCCCTGTTGAGCAGTGCTTCCATGCTCTGCAGCTCCACAAACAGCAGATATCAGCTGTGCAGCGGGAGCAGAATCAGATCAATGTATTTTGCTCGTCTTCACTAAAGCTAGCTCCGTTTTCTTGGAGGAGATATTTGCAAAATAATGGCCTTTTTTTATGAAATTGGCAAAAGTACATTAGACATTGTTGAAAAAAATCTTATTTTTACTTCTAGATTTTACTCATCATTTTGTGTCTCTTCATTATATTCTATTGCTATATTCTTGCTTTCTGATTTTTTTTCTTGCCTTCTCTTTGAACTTTTATTTGATCATAATTGTCATAACTTGTTTTTCTTTCTACCTTTTTAGGGTGGCATTTTATCACTGCCTTTGTCTTCCTTTTCCTCTGCAACTGATACATATCTATGAGCTTTGGGGATTGCTTTGATTTGCCTTGTCAGTTTTAATTACACATCTTTATACTCACAGTGAAGTATCTCATTTTTTTTCAATCCATAAACTCTCTCAAGTGGCATTTGCTTCCATTTCAAAATAATAGAAAAATTCACTTTAAGAATTATGTTATTCGTTGTAAGACATTTGATTTTGGTGTGACTTTAAAAATAGTGCTGCAAACAAGGTGGAAATCTGAGAGCTCTTCTTAACCATCAGATCAGTAGGTGCGAATTCTTTACTTATTTATAGGGAAAAATATTTGCTGCAGGATGCAGTCTGAAGCCAGAAACCATATTTACTTTTTAATAGGGAAAAGCCTTCAGAAGAAACACATCTAATTCCTTGCCACTGCTGTAAGATGACATTTGTAGATAAATGAAGCAAAGCCCTCTGCTGTAGTTGCACGGATCAGTAAAAAACAAACAATTTATTTTGGATGGAGCTAGAAGGGCCTATCCATAACACGAGCCTGAAGTGGAAAGCACGTTGTTCTGCCACTGACCTCCTCTCATCCCTCTCTTTGCCTTTCCAAGAAATACAGCAACGTGGACTGCTTTCACAAAGCACTTAGAGATGCAAGGCTGACAAATTTGAGATAGAAAAAGTTAGCCAAAAACTGCCTTGAAATCAGTGTTGGGGCTGCTGGCATTTGCTGGAGTACTGCTACTGTTTGTGTTTTCTCGTGTGAGGATATTCATTTTTTTTTGCAAAGCCTGACAAGAAAGATGTATTTCTGCTCCTCAGCACCAGATTAATTTCGCCCATAGCAAATTGTGTGCACACTATAAAATGCAATTCATAATTTCCTGTTTTCTAGCATTTGGCCACAGACAAGTTTCTTTTGCTGCCCTTGCCTTTCTGGTACGTATGAAAATAAAGTGTTATTAATGATTGTGGATTAAAGAGCAACTCCTGATTTAACAAAATGCAATACTGCTGCTATGCAATGTATAGATATATGCCCATTCCTGCAGTCCTATGTCATTTGATTGGATATAGTGATTCAGTTAAGGTTTGGGTTAAATTCTGCTAGTATTATTTGCCTACATACAGCTTAGTGTACTGATGGTGTGTGTGCTGTGCCTGAGCACCAGGAGAACATCTTTGGAGCATATTTTCACTACTCATAGTCAGGCAGACATTACTATTTAGATAGCTAAAAACATGCAATTTCTAAAAAGTATATAAAGAATTATATATTAATCAGATTTTCAATAGAATTATGTTCCCTAATAAACATATATCTACCCTTGGCAGCCACTAAAAACAACAACAAAAAACCCCTGCTAAAATGGGTGAAGCCAGGGAAAAGCAGATAGCATTGGTTTATCAGCCTTATGTTCAAACTTTACATAGCTAAACTTATAGATACCACTTTTCCAGTGCTGTGATGGAACTTCATCAAATCAAAAGGAGGAGGCTCTACATGGGACCACAAAGAGATGAGGGCACCCCTGGCTTTCACACACTGTAACAAGGGTCCCACACAGGGCCAAAGCTCTGAATTACAGCATTTTGGTCTCAGCTGTTTGCAAAGCAACGCACACTTGGGATGGCTTTAAAAGACTAATGTGTCCTGAGCAGGTTTTTGGTAAAAAATAATTCACCTGGATCATTGTAGAGGATTTTCCTCCATAGCTTGTATGTTCAGGCCAGGACAGCAATGTCTAGGCATCTCCAGGCAAACGCTGTTTTGAAAAGCGCTCCAGCAAGCCATATTTCAATATTTTTGTACATAAGGATTCTGCAAAAATCACCAGGAGAACTGAGTGCCTGTGTATTTTCTGCTTCGGAAAAGCCACCCTTTTCTAGTGATGCACATGTGCTCGCCTCAATGGACAACCTCTGCTCCAGCTTTTTATAGAAAAGCTGCCGTCAAGCTAAAGATGTGGAGTGTTTTCTGTGAAACGTGGCAGTCCTTATCCTATCTGCAGCAGCAAATGGTCCGTGGCCTGAATTCTCCCACATCTTTGGAGAACTTTACACCTTCACACTCTCCCCATTCAGACCTTGTTGTTGCAGGTTGCCAGACACTGAATTTTAAACAGCAACACACAAAATATGATTTGAAGTTGTTTTTTTGTAGGGTTCTAAAACATAGAAATTAAATATTCAGAAGATCCCTTTTCTTTTTCTTGCTTTTTAAGTCTTGTCTTCGCCACTCATTCCTGATTTATGGTTTATGCATATATATTTGCTGTAAACAACAGTAATGAGTAATTTGTGCAGCAGACCCTTTTGAAAGATTGCCATCACCAGAAAAATTACCTGAAGCTTGTCAGGGACTTTTTTCCTATAGGGTACACGTGGAATAGAAAGAGTATGGTACGTAGACTTCATTATTTCAGCATTACAAGTAGCACAAGTTCTTCTGTTTTTCCACAGCCCCGTATTTCTGCTTTCTGAAACACCTGACTACAGAATGGGCTTACTTTCCTAAAGCGACATGAGCCACATTTTAAAGAGGAGCATGAGAGCTAACAATAGCTGAATGCAGCTGTAGACTCAGTTAGCTTCACCCCCCAAAAACAACCTGCAGAAATGCCCCTTGCTTGTTCTACTTATGACTGATAATAGAAATATTATGTGTTAACTGCAGTATATGAACCTATTTTGGCCCCTACTGGTGTGGGTATGTCACATTTGAATTGATATAATATTTCATGAAAACATTTTTAAATTTGAAGCCTTTTTCTTTAAAATTGGGGTGAAAAGAAATAACAACGCTGCTACCTCAAAATAAAATACATGTACATTAAAATTACTTTTAATGCTTTGGCCAGAGTTACAGTTTCTGGTAGGATATTCTATAATAGAATTTCTTCATTTGCTAATTTAATTTTTTACGTCTGTTGCTTAGGATAGATGACAGTTAGTTATAATTAAAAAAGAATAAAAGGACTGTAGGATTTAACCTGTAACTACATATTCATGCAGAGTATCAGCTTTGCTAATAAAACTGATTTAAACTGTCCTAAAACCCTTCCTCCCCCATCCAAAAAGCCACATAGAAAGCTCAATGACAAAAAAAAAAAAAAAAAGAAAAAAGGAGAAAATCTTCAGCAATATTTTCAACAATTTTCTTTCAAATAATGGTACATTTCAATAAAAAATAAGGTTACATATTCCTTTTAAATTTTAATTTTAATTGAAGTTTGTTATGGTTGACTTGTGGAAAATTAGTTTTCACAAAAAGGGAATTTTACTTCCCAATTTTGCTATTTTTTTTTAACTTTTACTCTCCCTGTTTTTTACCACTATTCTTTTTTTATTCTAATTTCTTAGTCTTTCCAGCTTTTCAGAATATTCAGATGATAAACTGAATGAGAAACCAATTTTCAATACTGCATTTTTTTCATTCTGAGGGGAGAAATCAAGTCCTCAAACACAGAAATGAGTAGAACTCTGAAACTGAAATGTATACTGCATTATGATCTTCATCATAAAAAAGAAGCTGAAAAATGAAAACTATCAAATTAGATTGCTATACTGATCAGCTTCCTTTCTCAGGATTAGAAACTGGTTTTCTAGCTTGCTGCAACCTTAAAATATGTTTTGCTTTTGATTTCAATAGTTGTAGTCAGTAGTGAAAGCTATAGATAGATGAATAAACTGGTGCTCAGCTTTTCCCCTGTGTGTTTGTAGACTTGAGTAAATGTGAATGCTGATATTTTGCAGATGTGTGAAGCTGGAAATCACTTCATCAATGTAGCTTTAGCGCAACAAAATCATTCAGGTTTGTCTTTGCTTTTTCTCTGTTTAAGACTGAAGTGTGCTTAACCTACATCTTTTGCTGATGTGAAGTAATTTATATGTCTACATCCACAGAATAAAGATGAAATAGATATTATGTCATCAGTAAAAAGCATTAGTGACACTCTGTTTCCAAAACTTGCAGCAAATTTATCTTAATTATAAACAGCTGCATTTTAAACAGGCATTTCAGCATAGGAGTTTCCGTATCGATTGACATCAAAGGATTCAATTTTAAATAAGTTTCAAATGTTTTAAGCTAATTTGCATGGTTTTGAGATACATAAGATACACCTGAAGCACTAATGTACACACATATGTACACATACATAAACATAAACTCATGAATATCTACACAGACATCTAAGTGTGCATGTGTATGCTTTCAAAGACTGTGCCAAAAGTGAGTTCTTCGGCATATTTTGTACCTTGAGAATCACAGTTACACCATATATACGAGAAAGTAAAATATATTTTCAGATTTATTGCAATAATCCGTGTTATTTCCCTTTACAACACCCTATTCAAGAAAATACTTCATCATGGTATCATCAGCTTTACACAGAGAACTTCTGTAGGAGCATGATCAGAGATAAAGCTGTGTCTCCCGCCTGGCTTAATAAAAACATGCTTTTGTGTGTTTTCTGTTCTCTTTCATAAAGGCAGTAAACCCTGCTTTCCAAGTCCTACCTATAACCCGTTCACATGGCTCTTCCTGCTAGTATCCTGTCCGAACTATACGTATGAGGTATGTAATTTTCTGGGAATCATGTGCAGATTCCCAGAATCTCCAGATTTCCAGGTCACTGTGTAGTCTCCACACATCAATCTATCTTTAATATTTCAAAGCCTCCTCGTTCCCACCAGTGCATACAGGTTCCTCATTGACCCAAGCACTTTCCACCAATTTCTTCACCCTTTATTGAACTGTGTTGTCTCTTTCTAGCTAAATTTTCCCTCTCCCTTTTCCCACGTGGCTTCCTCCTGCAGTGGAGCTTTGGCTACAATTAATATTGCTTTTTTCCTTTGCAACAGGTTGGGTCCTGGATTAGTTTCACAGTGATGACGCAAACACTGCCAGGTGAGTTTGAAACTAAGTTCTTTCTGGAATTTGCCCCACATTTACAACACATGAAATCTTGCTGTCTCTTTAGAGAGCTGCCAAAAGCACTTCTTTTGATCAAGTCTTACTGACTGCTGCTTGTTAAATACCCTTGTTTCTTCAGTTTTCACAGTGTAATCAGAGTTTGAAATGTAATAAAAATGTATTTCCACATATAATTGATCATTTTTGATACAGAGAATTTTCATTGTAAACCTGGAAGACTACTTGTGAAAAGATAAGGAAAACAGACATGCTGAGTACTTGTGCCGAGTAATGACACAGACAGGTTTCTGAGGGCATTTCCACTGTTGCATGTATCAGGAATCCACAACAACTGCCTGCCTTTGCAAATCTTACTTAAGGTTTGCTTGCTTGCTTGCTTGCTACGTAACCTGCATCTGTAGGGACCTAAATGTCCCTGCAGATGGGTCCCATGGGACTAACCTCAGCAAAACAGTAGCTTTTTAAGTATTTCCACATTAAAAAAAGGAAACAAAGTTGTCCAAATGCTTTACAAGTGGGAGAAGACAGGTGGGAAATTTCAAATCTGGACTCAAATACATTATGAGAAGACAAAAAAAAAAAAAAAATCTTTTATGGGGGAGGGAGAGGATTTTTGTTCTTTAGGGCCTGGTATAGGAATGACCTGAAAGTTTGTTGTTGCAGGTCTCTAGTACAGAAGCAGACAGCAACAACAGTAAGCTATTCTTGATGTGATTGCCTCAACCTACAGCTTCTCCAGACAGCAAATTGTTTTAGACCCCCCAGCACATATTACAGAAGAAACTGAAATGAATTTGCAGAATTTTCATAAGGACAGACAAAGAAAACAAATGTTCCATTTCTTTTTTTTTTTTCTTTTCCTTTTTTACCAGTTGGCATTTTTGCTTTCCTGATGGTCATCCAGATGTGCCTGTGGGCCAGAAAGAAGCACAAGCTCTATCTGAAGAGGTTTTATCCGGAGGTACGCAGAAAAGCAGCTATGATTCCTATCATCTTCTGAGCTCTTCACAAGACTTGGAACCTGAATGTGTTGTTCAATAACTGACTCTGAACATAAATGAGCCATTTTATTCACTAATCAAAAGAAAGAGCTACTGGGTATCTTTTTCAGAAAATTAACAGATCAAAACAAAGAGCTTTTAATTAAGTAAAAAGAATATGGCTCTTGAATGCCTGTTTCCTGCTAAAAGATACGATTAAATTAGATTTTGTGTAATGGAGTTAACTAGGAAAGATCAAGAAGATTATTCCTGTTGAATGTTAGGATATTTAGCTGCTGTAAACAAATACAGATTCTGTTAAAACTGACAGAGTACAGCTCACCTGCATGCATTCAGGTCTTTTAAGGTGATTTTAAGGTTCAATGTAGATGGTGCCTAGATACTAAATTCATTGTCTTTGCAACAGATGTTTCACAGCCTTATTTTTAATAAGCTGCACAGAAACAGCATGTTCTGCTTCAGCTCCTCTAAAGCATTACATCAAAGAACGACTGGTGTGCTGTTAATATAGTTTAGTACAGCTTTACAAGGTTTTTCTTTCTTTTATTTCTTTTATAATTGAACCTGATAGCAAATTGTTCAATACAAATTGGCTTAAAGTGATCACCACAGAGAGGTCTGGTTTCTTTTATTTTCAAGGAGGCAGATCAGCCTCGTCCTTGCAGGAGAGGCCCCTGTGTGAGGCGATTCCTGTCTTGCAATTAATTTGCTAGGTGGCTTTGGATACATCATTTCCACCCAAAAAGAGCCCTCCACTCCCATTCCCACACCGAACAGTTCTGCAAGCTGTGGATGTCTTTCTGCAGCAAGCAGCATATTACGATCCTCAAGTTCAGTGCCCTACCACACCTGGGCATTAATTGTGTCATCCCCTTGTCTAGAGGTTGCTCTCAGTGCTCTCGTTCGTCTTTTATTGACACAAACACGTTTCAGTCTCTGTCTGGATACTGCCGAGCAGCTTCTGCTCCCACTCCATTTGATCGCTCATTGCTGTAGGCTGTTTTGCCACCAGAAATGGCACTATTATTTTAAGGCAGCTGTTTGTATTTCTTTCCAGAACTGTTTTTGCAAGTGTAAATACCTTGAGACCTGTATTTCAAGTCCAGTTTTCATTCTATTTCCATTGCATGTCTCTTCTCTCCCTTAGGCCAGCAAAAAAGCTTGCCCAAACAACTTCAGTCTTTTGAGAAATACCAAAGCAGAGAAGCAGGGCAGGTCTTGTCTGTTAAAGGCACTGTAATGATAGCACCACTCAAATGCTCTACTAAAGTTCATTTGCCCAATAAATTGGATTCATATCCCTTTTGACCGATCACGAGTGGTATTCCCCAGGGGAACTAACATGTTGAGGACAGTGCTCTTTAATGTCTTTCTTTATCACCCATCTCTATGAGGGGATAAAGTGCACCCTTAGCAGATTTGCAGATAGCACCAAGCTGTGAGGAAGAGTTGATCTGCATTTTGTGTAATGGCAACAGTTGTAAAATCAGCATTAGAGCAAACCCTGGGTAAACACTGTCAAAGTTTTACAGCAGTCTCTGCAATAAATATGGCAGATATTTTAGGTTTCAGAGATACAGTGTGGAATAGCTGGAATTGCTCTGAAGTGTGTTAAATGGCTTTGCAAATAGTGAATCCAGCTGACTGCATCCACAGATCCCTCCATATATCCCTGCCTTCCCTGATTTCCAGGGCAAGGACTATATGATGAGAATAGATCATCCATCTTCCTGGAAGGAGGGGGGACAAGTTTCACTTTCAAACATAAAGTATATTAAAATTGTCAGTTTTTGCTTGGATAAATGTTTTAGGGACTTTGCTCTTGGAAGCCAGAGAAATCCCACTCTAAGATTGATATCACTGTATAAAAAGTTGATGATTTTAACCCTCTGATGGTTTTAACCCCAAGAACAAATACTTTTTGAAACAAACCCCAGTTTATTCACATAGACATTTTGATGGGAAAGTTTGTCATGACTCCTGGGAAAAAAAAAAAAAAAGATTCCCTATGCAGTTCCAGATATGCTGATATTTTTCTATGGGAGTTGGAAATCGTTCATTTCAGGTATCTTTGACAGCATATTCTCTTAAGGACAAACCTAAGGTTTCCACAGCCCTCAATAAAAGGCAAGGGTCGCACGGCTACCAGATTTCATCACATTTTGGGGTCAGCGGGAAGCAGCCAACGCGTGACATGACCCAGTGTGCACAACCTGGCCCCCCTTTTGGCCACTGCACCATGGGGTCACCTCCCGAGCGTGGCTGAGGACCTCAGCATCGTGTACGGGACATGGGGGCTGCCCTGTCCCGCACAGCCTCTTGCTCCTGAACGACTGGGGAGCTGCTGCCCAGCCGAGACCATATCCCAAACCTCTGGCCTCCCTGCTTGCATCCAGGAGCCTCTGTGCTGGACCTGCAGCTTGCAGCTGTGCTCCTGCTCTGATCCTCCACACGGGTAAGTCTCGCCTTTCCCAAAGGCCAAGCCCAGGACGTGCAAATTTAGGAAGCCCGGCGCGTGCAGGTGCTCCAGGTGGTATGAGAGTGAGGCAGACACTGGCAGATGCTGATGTGCACAACTTCACAGCCTACCTTTGGACACACAGTTTAAAAAAGCACTTAAGACTCAGCCCTATGCATGTATTATGTGACAGATACCACATCTTCTTAGCTGATAGTGATCACAGGGATTTCATCTTTCCATAGGGAAAGCAGAGCTCGAAAGGAGAGTGGAAGTGGAAGCACTGAATCAAGGCAGATGGTCAACCTCTTTTAAAGATCCCATTATCCTCAAAATAGCTTGTACTTTCCATTAGTTTGTATAGGGAAGTGACTCTAAATTGGCTTTTGTCGCACTACGAAGAGAGAGAAAGCAGCCTGATGTCAAAGTAGTTTTCTGAAAGAGATATTGCAATGATAGCTAAATATAATAAAATAAAAAGCACAGAATGTGAAGACTTCTAAAATGCACTGTAAGAGGGGGAAAGCTATAGGAAAGCAAGAGACTATTTATCTATTTTAAAGATTTTAAAGATTTAAAGATCTATTTTTATTTAGGCCCTGTTTTAACAAGGCCTGTGTTTCCACTGATAAACGAAGAGCTGTGCTGTCACTGCACTCTAATGACTATCTACATGAGTTGAGTAACGCATTATTATAAAAAGCCTGGTTTCTCACATGTGAATATACAAATGCTGCTACATAGCTCCAGTTAAAGGCGGTTTTAACATCACATAGTTTCTGCATCATAGAAAAGGTTTTATTTTAGAGGTCTCCCTCAATGTCATTTCTCTTGAGAAAAAAAACCCCACATTTCCTTGCCATGTAACAGTTCTCTAAAACTCTTAACATGTCCCAAAATACGGGCATTTGGGCCAAAAAAATCACAGTAGTTTTAACATCTCTCAACAATGTCTAGTCTTCTAGTGCATATCTGTTTTTATCTTCTAAAGCCTTTGAAGACTGCAGAACCAAGTGGAAAAAATCATTTATAGTAAAAAAGTAATATCGCTCTACCAGTGATTCCTTGCAACCTCCCTGCAACCTGCCATGCTCAATAAGGAAGGCTTTTATTTTAAAATAACACTTTCATGTTGCGGGAACTTCTTCATCAGTAGGGAACAGGTTCCAGAGGAGAGACCACACCACACATGTTTTCTCCGTTATTCACACTGAAAAGGTGATGATTTTTCAGTTAACCGGTGAAACACAATAGAACAAACTTACAAAAGAAACAGAAAAGAGTATTTGTCCCATACAAGAACACTGTTAATTCCAAAATACTATGATGAAGCTGCTACTTGTGCACAGATACGAGTTTCTGCCCTATTGCCCAACTCCTGTCTCATTATTTTGATGCTTTTTTTAGCTATCAGCTTGTTCTGCTGTATTTATACGGGTAGAAAGGAGATGTGGTGGATTTGCACAGAGTTATACAGTCGTTCCCAGTGACTAAGGAAAGCATGATATTTTATTAGTGTAGCTATTTGTCATCTTTTTATTTCCCCCTCCAGGGAAGGGAATGCTCTTCCTACCAGAGAAGGGGTGGCCAAATTTCATGCCCTTTTGCACTGCAATACTAAGTCTTCAGGAAACATTTTTTTTGCAGCAAATAGTCAGAAAATGATTTCATTTATCCCCTGGCAAGCCATTTATACCAGCACACTAAATTTGGACAAGTACAATGGGCGATGGGGGACGTTCTTGCCTACTGCAGATCAGCAGTCTGGGAACTTCAGATGCACATAACTTCCCAAGGGAATATCTGATGAGGCCAAAAGAAATTCCTTGTGCACTTACATTGCTATGCTGCAATTACATGTGAATAATGCATTATAAAACATGCTGACAAGATCCCCACCTCTCTGTAATCCCTAGAGCAGTCTCTTTTTTTCATATATCATTGAGCAAATAGAAATAAAACCAAATCCTTCCGTGCCCACGAATGTACAGCTGACATACACAATCAATAGGCTGTTACAAAAAGAGAAACTGCATGGGTTCTCCTGTTGGAGATAAGGAGAGAAGGAATGTAAAGGGAAGGAAAAAAAGCTACAGCTCTTTTTTTTTCTCTTTTCAGCAGAGAAAATAAAATTGATGCATTGACACCGTGCAAGGAGATGAGCATCTCTAGCAGAGATTAAGGATGCAAGCAAGGTCACCACACAGAGATTTCACGCTGCAGCAGACAGAGCTGTCTAAACTGATTCCCACATTCCCTGCAATGGTCAGTAAAACGGTCACGTTAAGAGATAAGCTGGAGGATGGGCAGAGGGTGAAATCAGGCAGGTTGATGGGGAAAATGGACAGAAATGGCCTTTCCCACACAGGGCTCCTGGGGTGCGGGTTTCCCCTGCTGCTGTGTGAGGTGTGTCCTGTGGGATGGACACGAAGGTGGAAAACTCCTGAGGGAGCCTGAATGGAAAGGCCCATTCCTCTCTTCCTCTTAACTGGGGTATTTTCCCCCAGATTTCACTCAGACCTTCCTCTGCCACACTCACCAGCCCTTCCCATGTAGAACTTTTCCCAGGACAACTCGTCATACCTCGGCACTTTGGTTTCCTGTCCACATTTCAGGCATGTGCTAATGGGAGATGAGAGCTGGCAGGGGCTCACGGCACCAAAGATCTGGCCTGGCCTTTCTGTTGCTTATATGGAGTTTCTAACGAATTTACCAGCAACATTTTTTTCTCTGTTTCTCCCTTGGCCTGAGGAGATGCTGTGTGCCTTTATTTTGCAGAAAAATCCTCAGCGACAAGGTGTGAAGCTGTCTGTTCTTTCAAAGTACTTTGTCTTAGCTATTTTTTTAACTATTTTTTTTTTCTAATTGATATCACTAATTTATCATTGTGCTTGCATTTCACGCATAGCTGAAGTGGTAGTCATTTCGGAACAAGAAATTCATACTTCATCCAAAATGCGGGCTGGATTTTTATTTATTTATTTATTTATTTATTTATTTTTAATTTTTGATTTAAAGAACATGTTGAACATGGCCACCGGTAACCAGAAATGAACAGGTTCCCATTGGGAACCTCTCTGGCTACAGCCCTTTTCTAGGACCCAGTCGCACACAGAGCTTCCTACCCACAAATTCGGCATCACGCAGGGTTAACCACTGTCAGCGACAACCAGGGCGAGCCTTTGCATGCATTTGGTAAGAGACACAGATGGACCATGTGCTTCAAAGCAGAAAGCAGATTGCTTCCCCCTGCCAAGAAGTCCTGGAGTCTCTTACATGGCTGGAACTCCCCTGTAACCACACTCGATGCTTCCGACCCCAAAGAAGTACCAGAAGCATCAGAAAGATGCAGCCAAAGACACCTCTGAGCTTAGCAGAGAGACCAAAGACTCCGTCACCTCAATTGCCATAAATAAAAAGAGATGGACATCAGCAGACTAACAGCCTGCTGGGTTGAAACGCGTTGAAATGAACAGTGGGTTGTCAGCAACATATTTATTGGGAATTTAAGAGACAGCAGAAGCCGTATAATCCACAGGATTTAATGAGACTGTAGCATGAATCCTGAATTAACACTCCTTTTGATAAACTCACAAATATGTGGGGGACGCAGCAGTGATTTGCATTCTTCTGGGAGAAGTAACCAAATTAAGGACTTCCCGGCCTCAAAGAAACAACATTTGTCTCTCAAGAGTGACCCAGGAGTGCTCGTGTTGCTCAACGTTATGAAATAGGTTGAAAGAGATCAAGCCAGACTGTATAAATACATGGGAGGCAAGCATCAAGGAGCCATAAGAACAGTTTAACCTGAAGAACAGTTTGGTCATCAGGGCAAGTGAGCGTTAACTGGCATGTATGCATTTCGCCTGGAAATCTGAGGGTGATCTCTGGCCATTAGAGGAGTGATTTACTGGAAGAGCTTTCCAGAGGGAGTAGCAAGAGCAAAAATAAACAAAAAAGCAACACAAAGCAAGGAGATTCAACACCAAGGAGATCCAAGGTAGCTGCTGATGCGTGCCTGACTAGGAGATCATGTGTGGCCATTCGTGACAGAAGCAGACAGAACTTACGTGGTCCTTTCCTGGCCTGTTTTTTGCCATGTTAGTTTTCACAATAGAATTACAGCTTGCAAAAATTACTAAATTTTGCAGTTTGGTACCTCTTGACAATTTTAAATAAATGCCAACACATCCCCTGAGGGCAGGTGATTTCCTGGTGATACAAAGCCTCCAGATTCGGGACCAAATCATGATCCTGCAACGTTTGAGAATATACCTACAATGGGGATAGTGACCTACTACAAGCCACACTATTCACACAAACCAAGTCTAATCTCTCCATAACAAGAAGTAACCTCCGTAAGATCCTGAATAGAAATACGAAGCAGAAGGGATAGTCCTTTAATTTTTAATGAACTCCTGCATCTCCTCAGCCGTGTCATCTATCAAGCCTGGCCATAAAAGCGACAATTTTACAGTGTGCAAAAAAGAAGAAAATTATCCAGAGACATCGAAGACACATTTACAGCAAACGTATATGCCTTTCCTATTACAAAGGATTCCAAACAGATACTTTACTGTCACCCATAAATCTACTGAGATAACTTATTTACTGCAACATCACATGAGATTGTCACAGACAAATGACTTTGTAAAGTCCATAGCTACAACAGGCCACCACAGTGCACTTGCCTTAGATGTAGGATATGGGTACATGGTGAATGGGTACTTATTATTTTGTCTATAGAAATTTAGAATTTAAAATGGGTGGATGAATATCAGAATCTTCTGAGTATTTTATGGCAAATCTAGTTAGAATAGGTAACTGATCACTTAAACTTTTTACCCCAAAAGATGACATTTAAGTATAACCTAAATATGACCAAAAAAAAAAAAAAAAAAAAAAAAAGGAGGGTATAAAATGTAAAATGCTGAAATCTCCATAGAGAACCAGCAATCAAAGGCTAATATCCTCACATTGTGCCAGATAATGAAAGATAATAAGATTTCTTTCCACTGAGTAGTCTTCAGCACAGTTAAACCTATGAAAGAACATCTGAAGAGTTTTATATAAGCAAAGGGTTACGTGTCAAGGACTCTGAAGGGTGAAAAAAACCCCTCATCCCACTGACTACAAACTATGTAGAACTCTCATTTCACTTGCTCAATTTTACATTTGTGCCACAGCGAAATATCTTCTAAAAAACAGTGCCTCACCACTGTAGACAGATGGTGCTACTGGACGCAGGAGACTTTTACTGGCTTCCCTAAGGAAATGAAACTTAAGAGTAAGAAATCTTCTTTTTCCCTGATGCATCTTTTTGGACAGTTTTCTCTTCACTTTTCACAAGCATTGTACATACATTTCACATCTTTTAGAAACACCTTTGAATGAGCACGTCATTAATGCTCTGACACTGCTTGTTTTTTACTTCTGCTAAGCGTTTGGTTAAGTGGGATTTCACAGAAGTTATATCCCTTACCCCCTTAGCAAAATTTCTGTGGAAAATATGCATGGAGAATGTGAATTCAGACCAATAACAAACAGCTTTCCAGCAAAGGCACAGCCAGGAGTGTGTTTGGTCTTAGCAAAACTGTGAATTTGCTTATTTATTTATTTTCTTTTAAAAATAAACCACATAAATGCACAAAGAACGTGGCAGACGGTCGCCTCCTCATCTGCACATGAAACACCTCTCCGTTACAGAATGTGCTGCTCAGCGTCTCAAAGTCCACGTGGATTTGATGCGCCCAGAGAGGGGCAGCGCCGCAGAGTGCTGGACGGGGCTGCGAGGCTGAAGAGCCTTCGATGGGGAATTCAGTGGTGGTTCCTTCTAAAGCAGGTGAAGAGCTCAAAGGGCTTTTGCCAGGTGGCATCTGATACCACACAACATGTTGTGCTGCTTTCTCTGCTGCAAAGTGCTGGGGAAAAAGCCTTCAGAAAACCCTTCCCACGGATTCATGATGTTTTAAGCATAGAATTTGTGCTGCCTTTCGGGTGACAATGATACCCAGCAAGAAATCAGACTTCAAAATACGCAATTTAAATGCCATGCAGACCTTGTCCTGAATTTTTGCTTGGGTTAACCACTCAGTAGCTGCATATCAGTCCCTGAAACTGAAAGGAAATGTAATTGCAACACACGCAATTAAGGAGTCAGTTTAATTAAACAGCCACACTCTCTGCTGCAGACCAGAGAAGCCAGCTCTTTTATGATGCTAGAAAGAAGAAAATTACCATGGCAACTTTTCTGTGCTAGTTAATTACATTTATTGAAATTTTATTAGGTGTCTTTGAAGTAAAATGGTAGGAAATAATCTATAAAAGTTATGTGCTTTTAAATACAAAGGCCTTGAATTTGAGTATAAAAAGGAAACCAAATCTCTAATTCAGTGGAACTGGTATGATTGAAAATAATTACATTTGTAAAGTGAACATTTGGAGGGAAAAAAAAAAAAGATTAACATGCTTAGTAATAACATCCATCTAATTTGTATAATGAGCATTTTCATTTAAGGCCTTGTTTCTATTCAAAACATGAGGAGATTAAAAAGAAATAACTCTGCATCGTTAGCATCCTCTACCCATATTTGCATCAGCACACTGATTTTGGGCATGACATGGCTTTCTAGTTCTGTTTACCGCTCAGTCTTTACAAAAATCAAAAGAGACAACTTTTAATTAAATTTTGTAATTTATGAACTCGCATACATGTCAGGAAACACTAATTGTGGCAAATCAAAAGAAACACCAGACATTTAAATACTGTTAAATACTGTTAATACTATTAAGATGCTTACCACATCAGTAAAAATGTAGAAGTTCGTAATCTATCTGGATGTAAATTATTACTCATTAGCGCTCTATTAATTTTCACTGTTAACAACCTTGGAAAATGTTATTTTGCCTTTAAGCGCTTGGTTAAACTTCAGACTGGCAGTTCCTTTTCGCTCCATGCCAGACTCACCTTCTCTCTTTTCATAGGAAAGGCCTGATCATCATTTCCAGGAATGAGGAATGAAGGATACGGGCTCACGGAACAATCACTGCTGCTCCGTGAGAGTAAAAAGGATCAAAATGAGAAATCACTAAATCTGAAAATCAGAAAAAAAAATCTGATTCTACAGTGGGGAGCATGGATGATCTGATGCACGTTCTTGGCCTTAAATTTTGTGAAAATTTTAAGCCCTAACTTTCGTATAAATAATTAGTTACAAATAAGTGCCTTTTTCGGTTTCAATCAAATTGAGTGGAGATATTGCTAAATTCTCCTGCAATTAGAAGGCCCAAATTCAGTTCTACAGGCATAGTCCCATAAGAGGGGGGAAAAAAAAAAAAAAGGAAGAATAGGAAAGAATAGGAAACTATCATTTCTAGGGTAAAACAGTGAAGAAACTGGCATAACTGTTATTCAGTTAATCAAGGATAATGTCAGTGACCTCATTCTGTCAGAAAATATGAATATCCGTGACCTCTTGCTTTATAAGGAGCAAGAGGAGGTGGCAGCACGATGACCATTGCAATGGGCATGAGAAACTATGCAGCTCCTAACCTAAACGATGATACATTCCTGCAGCTTCTGATAATGCAACTGGCATTTAAAAAAAAAAAAAGCAATTTATTTGAATATTCCTGTAGCCCTGTGACGGCTGACAGTAGTGGGATCTGGAGTTAATTTGTGGAGCAGTGGTGGCCCAGCCAGCTAGGAAAGGAGACATGGGAAGTGTGGCCCTGCTGCAGCTTGGCTGGCAAATCCACACGCAAGGTAACTTCCTTATTATACAAACTCCTTGGATAATTGGTAGTGGCTTTATTATTCTAGTAGAGCTTTATTATTCTAGTTCAGAGTCCCTGACTTGCATTTCCGAATGATGAATAGATTTTTTTAAGTCATTTTAATAAATTTTTGAGGACCACTGTAATTTTACAGACTTACAGTCTGCATAAAGCCAGGGCGAAGATCAATACCAAATAATCTCTGCAGTGACCCCGTAATTCCTAAATGAACTCTAGCAGCTGCTTTAGAGAGATGTCACAGCAAGAGATGGATCATTCACCCCAACCTCAGGTTAGTTGTTCCTTCAATGTTAAGCTTTTCCATGTTATTTATAGTCCAAGTTTAGCCAGATTCATTTTGCAGCCAATTATTTTCAAACTGAGAGTAAGACAGAGATAAAACTTTAGGAGTGAATTCATAGATGAGATCTCTACACTACACTGCAAATAACCAAGGATTAGACCTAAAGAAAGTGCACAGACAACTAAAGTGTCCTGCAAACCTGTTATAATGACCTGATAAAGGTAAGTTTTTGCAGATATTCAGACTGTAAAGCATTGGCCTGACTTAAAGAGCACATTTCCAGACAACATGCTTGGCACTCTTTTCTGTATCTGTCTTAATTCCCCAGTGTTTGTGGATGCAGCATCCATGTAACAGCTTCACAGTTCTTCATATAAAAAGTAAAGCAAGCTCTGTCACCCTCTGATGACACCCAACTTTTTGAAGAGAGCATCTCACACTTGACTTTGGCAGCTCCCTGGCATCTCACATTACAGGGAATTCTCCTGGGACGCTCAGCTCCTCTGTCGAGATGTGTCTTCTGAGATACTGAATGGACACCATCCAGCACCTATGAACTACATCAAGCAGTTCTAGGTGCACAAGCTGGCTTTGACTTTATTAAAAATCCAGTGTATTTTGGCTGAAACCACGTCACCACTCAACCTCACTTACAGCACAATGTCCCCATTGCTATGTTTACTGTACCAGTTCTTCCATGTGCTAGCTTTCCCAGCAGAGACCGGGCAATTTCAAGACCATGGAAACAAGTAATGTGGAGTAATTGGTCCAAATGGATTCGTGGGGCACTCTTTAGGTGTGCCAACAGTTTGTTGCTGATTCCTTCTTTAATAGTGCCTTGGAGCAACTATTGATAAATACATTTGCAGTTGGTTCAATAAGAGATGAGTGAGATTAATGTCAGCATTTTGCAGGAATCTACAAACATGCTGACTCCATCGATACCACCGTGCTAAAGCTCACCATCAAGCCCACACTTGCTCTTCTTGCCAGTGCTTGGGGTTCCTTTCAGTCCAAGCTACAAAGCTCTCTCAAGCAGGATGGCCCAGTGCTAAGTTGGACATGACCAAGTTAAGAACAGCTCAGCCTTTACACTTTGAACTAAAAGCATGCTCAAAGCAGCAGTGCGACCAGAAGTGCAGTCTGTGAGGATCTCATGTGTTCATGTCCCCTTGGACACTTGTAGCCCTGCAGGTACCCAACATTGCACCTCTCTGAAGGAGCAGGGCCACCTCCAGCACAGCCAGGACCCAAGCACTTGGCTTTTTGTTTCTGCTTCTGAGAGGTCATACAGACCATAAACACCCGAATACCTCATCTACTAATCTGCTACTCCTCATACTAATCTGCTCATCTCCAGGCTATCCAACAGTCACCTTTGAGATCAAAAATCCTGGTCCAAACTCACCCACCGGGACTGTTCCTGTGACCTATATGAAATGTCTGCTGAAGAAACTATACATAGCGAAGTAAGCACTGCTTGAAAGAACACGTACAATCAGAAAAAAAGCCCAAAGTTACTCAAAAAGCCCAAATCAGAGTTACTTTCATACGGAATATAAAATCTCAAGCCACTGTGCAGTAACAACAGGTTGAAAATTAATTGTATTTGAATACTTGAGCAGGAATAGAGGACACATTTTTAAAAGGCAGAGGAGAAAAAGGAGTGTAGAATACACAGGCTATATATATCTGTATATATATACATATATATATATACTGACACAATTTACATTTAATCATTTATGAAATAGAAAATTTGTATACTGAGGCAAGACTTAAGTTTTTATCAGCGTAGTTAAGTATTGCTTTTTCTACCACTTTCAGCCATCTAGATTCCTGAGAAGACTTTCTGGAGAAAACAAAATATAAATGCTTGCAAAAGATCCTAGGAGTGGTACTTGAGGAACTATTTGTCTTTGATAAAAGGTCTGGCTGCCTGCTAACACTGGAGCCTCTTGTTACAGCACAGTATTTATAAACGGAACAGACATTTACAGCCTCATAAAAACTTGTGTTTAGTGTCATCAAATTGCAGCATTGCACTGGAACATTAATACGATGCTTAGCCTGTTTCTTGTGGCTTTATTCCGACACCAGACTGAAAGGAATGGGCATAATGGGCAAAAATACAGCAAAGGCCAAATGACACGGATAATGCCTAAGAATGAAAGATGGCAACAGCCCTTGTTGCTGCCAGATGGGTGGCCTGCCTTTGGCTCCTGGGGCTTCCAGCTCAAGGAGGTGATCGGGGCGATGCTGGTGCAACATCTCCCGAAGAACAGGACAGGAGAAGGTGGATGTGGCTGTGAAAACCTTGTTTTCCCAGTTCCACCTGCTTAAGTAGGATATTTAACACAGCCCAGCAGCCTCTGACTCTCCATTCGAGTGCTGGTGAAGCAGAAATAGCATGATACTCGATTTTCCTCCCTGATGGATACATACCCGTGGCAATCTCTGAATAGATGCAGTTCAATTTCAAGTATTATGAATATATAAAGAACTGCAGCCCTGGCATTGAGCTCACTTATTGTCAAATCAGCTCAGAATGCAGCCCCTCTCCTTCGTGCAAAGTCCTGAGCAAACAGACCTCACAATGTGATGTGAAGGTTAGTGAATTAATTCTGGCTAAAACTGCCAGAAAAAAAAGTCTCCAGTGGCTGCTTCCTCCTTTGGGACCCTCAAGGCGTTTCGTGGAAGCCCTCATGCCTTGCCCTGATTGCAGCCCAAGCTCCTACTTTCAACTACATTATCCGTGATGTGCCTGTGACTGCGCTGGTGGCCCTCTGCCCTGCACAGCTCTATATACCTATATATGAACATATATATGTCACGTGTGTGCGTGTAACATATGCATCACATACCTTTTTGCATATTCTCTCTTTGGACATACCTGTTCTTCAGGGAATCCAATCCAGAAGTGAGGATAATGGCTGGAAATACTGGATGCCAGAAGATGCACATTTTAACCATTAATTAAGCTGTATAAATGCCTAAAACTTCAAACATAAAAAGAGATCTATTTAGCTTTTCCACCAGAATTGAAATGTCAGTGTAGCAGGGATCACATTTTTGCTGAAATATCCTTTGGATGCCCTTTTCCTGGCCAACACTATGGAGTTCCCAGTGACCTCCAGGCAAACTGGTCTTCCTAAATCATGCCTCTATTTGGAGAAGTCTCCTTTTGGATTTTTCTACCCACTGAAAATGAAAATCTGGTGGTTCATCCTTCATGTTTTTCCTGCAATTTGTTAAACAGAGCACATGATACAGATCCTCCAGGGCTTTTCAGTGCTTGCATCCTGTGGCCCTTTCCACATCGAGCACACAGGCTGTGGATGGCAGGGGAGGAGAAGCTGGGAAGCCTACCTCAGCCTATATGAAATACTGCCTGGAAAGAGTGTTAAGCAAGAACCAGTGTCCGGTTATCCAACCTATTTACGTTCAGGAGAACAACATGTACAAACTTGTTTTCAACTCTGCTCATCTACTGGAGTCCCTCCACTAGGTACTGATGGTCGGAGCGAACCCTCAGGACTGCATGAACATAGGGATAAGAATGGAGAAACTCCAAGTGAGGGTCTAGCCCATCCTCTTATGATCCTCCTTACTTATCAGCTCCACCTTGTTTTCATACTTAAGGCTTAGTGGCTTTCTTTGCCTTTCTTGGGAATTTAAAGACTTGATGGGTATCATTAAAAAAGAATGCAAGAGGATTCTGATGGTGGTACTGGAGATACATAAATGGTAACTGCTTTTCCAGTTCATATATTGCAGCCTTTCAGCTGTGCATCCTGTTGAAACCAGCATGATAGCCACAATTTTAAAACTGGTTCTAAATTGGAAAGCCTTTGCGTTTTGAGACTCCAAACTCACCTTTTCAAACTTCACAACTTTTTTAGCACGGCACTAAGGTTATCTGAACTTATTTTTCATTATCTGTGAAAAACTTTTCAAAATATCCTAATTTGAACACAAATTCCTTGAACAAAAGATCAGGGCGAACACACGCTTGCAATAAAGTTTCCATATAAGCAGTTTTTGTAATGGAAATACATCCTAGATGTTCTGCAGCTTGCTACTGGCTCAGCTGGGATGAGCTTCATTCCTAATGGTCAAAATATTATAAGAACAAAGACTGAACTCACGACACATTGCTACTGTCTCAGTGCTGGGACGTCACTTTGCCCAGAACAATTTGCAATAGAGGCAAAATACACACAAAAATTTACTCCTCCTAGTCATAGCTAGAAGGGTGAGGGCTTCTTCTTGTGGTTAATATCAGGGCAGCAAATGCCTTCAGCAAAAACAAGCTCCCTGTGTTTTCAGTTTAACTTTTCTTTAAAGGGAAATGGGAGGATATATTTCTAAAAAAAACCCTTTTTGAGTAGCAGAGAGAACTGAGGCTGTACCTGGGCCCTGAAGACAAAAACTAAAGATGAAAATGTGATGGGTAACAGGCTCCATCCTACAGATCCCTCCAGCAGGAGCTAACACACCATCACTGCAATTTACAGCTGCCAGTCCCAAGCATAACTGATGTGCAGTCGCAGCCAGAAGACCCTCTTAAGGGAGAACATGGGCAACTTAGCTCACTTATCCATAGCAGAAAGGACTTTATTTTTAGGGATCGCTGCTAACTGCAGACAGTTCCGAGGGGGCCATCAGGACTCAAGCAGATGTAGGAGCAGATGGCAGGACAATAACACTTTTTTGGGATGCTCGACTAATACCTTTTGCCAAATGCCACTAGTAATAAAGCTATTTTGCCTGTCTTTTAGACCAAGTCGTAAGGGATTTTGATCCCAAGAGATGGCAGGAGTTGGGTTCTGCCTTCTGTATGTTTATAAGCGCTGAGAAACACCCAAGAACTTTCTCTACTTAATATTTTTGCATTCCTTCCTTTCACCCAAGAAATTACAGCATTTTGAAGAGGTGATACAAATATTTAACCAGTTTTGTCATGCCTCGACTCTGTTGAAAGCAATATACCAAAGCAAGCAAGTAAAATCTGCCCGGCCGAAGGGAAAATTTATGGCTGCAATTTTGCAGAGGAGTCCCAACGATGCAGTAAACTCCAAGAACGAAGCATGAAAAGTTTATTAAAGCCATAAGAATGCTGGGATGAGATTACAGCCTTTATACTCCGCCATGCTTCGCGTTTGATAATGCATATCTTCCATACATCCCCTCCCACAGCAGCTCTCTTGGAACGACAGAGGGTGAGGGGTAAAAACCCCCAGTCGATGGATTGTGATTTTCCACGTGGCATTCGCGTTCATTTTCAAGGCACCCACTGATGCGGATGAAAGCTGCAAAAATCAGCTGTCATATCTGATGATCATGCTAAAATTGCAGGATTATCAAGGAGTCAATCTGCAAGTCTCTCATGCCTGCAAAAAGCACTGTGACCCATAAACACGCTATATGACACCGCTACTGTATCATCTTTACTGGAGCACTTAGCAAAGCATTTTCAGTGTCACCAGCTGACAGTCAGGCCTACGATGGTATTTCTTCGTTTTGTAGCCTTGGAAAGTATCGTTTTGTGGGTGGCGTTTTGCCCTTGTCCTGTAGGCCCCTGGCTCTGCCATGGAAAACATGCAAGAAAGCTCTGGAGAGCCATTGCCAAGGAATCTTTTGCCTTTTTCAGATCTGTTGCTACAGACAGCCTCACAGTGACACTAAGTAACCCCCTTCACACTGTCATTAGAAGGGTGTAATTTATCATTCCAATTTTTTAACTTGGTTTTGGTCCTTAGGAAGCAAAGGCATCATCATCCCCGGAGTTCACACATGCCACGTCCTCTTGTTTGCTCATTTTCCTAATAGAGAGAAAACCCTACCTTTGTTCAGTCTTCCCCTTTAGCGAACAGCCCTAGCTGCTCTTCAGGTAGGCCTTCGTCTGGAAAACAGGGGTACAGTTTCCATTTTCATAACAGCAGCATACCCAGCGAAGCCCCTTCCCCCTTGCATGCCCTGCCACTCAGCATTAGACACTAGGAGCTCAAAAGAGGAAAGGAGTTTCAGGGAAAGGACCGTCTTAAGGAGCTTGGATATCTATCTAGACACTTCACTAGAAGCTGGGGTGGTTGTGGTATTCTTTCAGAAAGTTTGGAGGAAAGAGAACTGTGCCATTTCTAAGCTGCTCTTCTCATCCTGCAGGGGAGAATACAGGGGAGTAGACACCGCCTTCCTGCACAGTTCCAGCACTATCAAGATGTGCCTCATCCAAAGCCAAAATGTGCGTATGTCCTTGTTACAAAGAGGGAAATGTAACCTCATATCTAGGTTTGCTTCTCCCTAACTTTAAGGAGGAGAGAGGGACCATACTCTTTGTTACCAAAACCCCAAATCACTAAAGAAATCTTTAGTGAGGAACACTCTATGAAGGTTTAAATGCAAAATGCAATGCTGTATAAAACATCAGGAAACGGGTAAGACAGTCCCCACTCTTCCAATGCCCTGCATAAGAAGTCCCAGTGACTTTTGCATGGCTCCAGCCTCAGTAATGCTGGTCTTTGCTGCGTGCCAGCTCAGACATCCAGTGCATATCTGCCTCCTCCAGCCACCTCCTCGTGGGTGCATCACGTCAAGCAAAGCATCTCTGCTCTGCCCGAGTGTCTTCTTCATTAACTTTGATTAGAAACGAGCTCCTGCTGTGGATCAGCATGTAGATGACCTGCCTCACAGTTACAAACTAAAGACATGTGACTTGGTTTATCCAGGAGGAGGTTATGCCAAAGGTGTGATTCCAAGAGGCAGGGGCATTGCCATAGAAGCAAACTAGGATTAAGAGCTATATCCTCAGGGTTAAGATATATCTCACTTGCAAATTAAGGCCATATGCCGCACAGAACAATACAGTCTAAAAAATAATACAGAAAGCAGAAATAATGTACAGAAATAATACAATCACACAATACTCCATCCTGACTATAATGACATAGGATATTTGGAGTATATGTAATCAAATGCCCTGTAAAGAAACCCTTTGGCTAGATGCTGGAGCATCTAGAAGGGCAAAGGGCTCGCTAGAGGTTGCAAAAAGCACCCCAGGTACAATGAAGCAGCATAAAAGGAAAAGTAAAGCACCACTTTTCCAAAATGCATGTTAGAATATCAAAGTCTCAATTAAATTATATGCAGATTCAATGCTTTAATTCATTCAAACAAAATAATTCAGCTAGCCTTATTTAAGTGACACAAGCAAGCTGTGTGCTTCCATACCTTTCCACTGGCCATGGCATCAAAATTCAAATGTGTGGATGAAGTTTCAGTTTTGCTTAAATTGCGCTATTCTAGTAGAATTTCTATTTCTGTCACATTTTCTTTTTTAGCTCTTATTTCTATACATAGGGTATGGAACCTGCTATGAAAAAGACCCCAAGCCTGAGTTGCTCATGGGCAAGCATATCAACTATACTATTTAACAGCATTGCTTTTCACAACTTTTATCCAAGCCATGGAAGCTAGCAGAGACCAAGGTCTTTGAAAACGAGCTCTTTCATTTCAGAGGATAAATATGTGCCTGGGAAAATATCCTGCCTGGGAAATTTGTTTGTTCAAGTGAATTGTGAGAGCGTGGCTAGTGGGAACAGCCACAGCTTGGATGTAGCAACAATTTTATGGTAACAGTGCAAGTAAAGACAATTAAGTGTCCATACCATTCCGTAATTCAAATGATAGCACCATGAAGTCCAACACTGCCTACAATAATGCTTCTTTAAAACTTTCCAGTTCCTTATTCTGCTTGACAGCTCCGGTGAGGCTTTTTACACCTGTAAGAATGGTGTGTGACTAAAGGTCAAGCTATTCAAAGAGTCTGCATTTCACTGCTAGCAGCTAGCAACCAGCTGAGTCAATACCCATACTAGCTCACTGAGTCAAGTATTCTGCCTGGATTTTCAGGAGAAAATAATAATAATAAAAAGAATCAATAATGCTTAATGCCTACTACTAACAATTATAGTTCAACAAGCTCAGCCACTGCAGATACATCCACTTTGATGAGAAAAGAGAGGCACAAGAGGGCCTTGCTGCCAGGTACCACGATGTCTCTGGACCGGCAATAACACTGGGAAGCTGATTCTTGTCATCAGTGGCAGCTGCCCTCCCTCAAAGATGCAAGATCCGAGTTTAGGAAAGGATGCCCTGCGCCTCCCTGCTGCAGCTCCACTCTGGAATGACCATGGATCCACTCTGCAAGAGCACATGGCAGACAAAACAGGAAAAAGATTTCCCATAGCACGCCCTCTTTTCAGGTCTATGTTTAACACTGGGATTTGACCTGGAAAAGCTGTGCCTTTCAAAAGTCATTAGCAATACTGGAAGTTCGGGCTCTGGTTAAGAGCTTCTGATCCGTTGAAAGCAAACCAGCTTCATTCTGTGTCTATGAAAGTGACCCAGACTACACATTTCCACACCTATGTTACAAATCTGGCGCCCTATTAGCAACTCATTCCTAATCCTTCTGACCTCCTCTCCGTTGGGGTTGCTTTTATGAAATCTTTCAGGTTTAAAACTGGATTAATGATTTAAGAGCCTTTTCATTTTCCTTTGTGTGATATTTTTCAGTCCAAGATCTTTGGTGGCTTTAATTACTTTCAACGGGATTTGTTATAGATATCTGTTCAGACAATTCAGCTACATCGTTTTAGGTACTTTATCTTAGTATAACGCCTTGTAATTACTTCTGGAGTCATAAATCTCTTGCAACCTGACTTTTGTTTTCATTTTGCTTGCCTGCTTGAAAGCCATTCACACTGAATCACAGTCTTTGAAATTGAGACAGAGAATATTGCTCAATAGGTATTTCATCTTCTTTTTGACCAAATATATGCATTTCTAAAATATATTTTTAGGTTTCTGATTTGCAGAAGAGTCCTATGAGCATCTGTGTTCTGGCAAAACACTGGGACTGCAACCAAGTGACACGCAGTGACTTACATTTTCCTCAAATAGTAGGAATTCTTGCATTTTCCTGTAGTGAAGCATTTTCCTCAGAATGCAGAACAAACCATCACAATTTTAATAATTCATGTGGACAAGATTTTATAGCAACTGCAGTTGGTCACAAAGTATTACTCTACTTCCTTGAAAAGTGCATGGTGACTGGTGTAAAGCATAACTGTGCTGTCAGTAAAGAGACCAAGGAATGTCTCCAGCTCTCCCTCATTCCATGGCTAGTGGCTGGGCATCTCTTGGTCCAAAGACCAAGTCCAAAGGTCTTGGTCCATCTTCCTGCTCCAAAGCAGGAAAACATGGTATGAAGATGGTGGTGCATCTCCAGACCCAGTTATCAGTGTGTATCTATACAGTGTTCCCTATACAAAATCTCAGTCCTTTCTCTATCCAGGCAAGCCTGCTGTATACGTTATACAGAATCACAAGTGTAGCTATAGGTCTATCGTATTTCATGCCCCAAAAGGTTATGTACATTCATTTGTTCACTTCAGTCCTGGAATTGACCCTTGAGGACACATCACCATCTAGTTTTTCCCATGTGGTTCATATCTGTGCATCCATCTCTGCAAAAAAAACAGGTCTCAACCAGGAATAGTAAAATTTTTGGAGCAACTTCTGCTTCATTTATACTATTTTCACTAAGGAAAATCCCAAGCAGAAACGGAGCCCAATAGGAATTTCAAATATTGAAAGGACACGAGGCAGCAAACAGAACAGCTGTGGATGGAGAATTTATCTATGTTCACAGCCCTTTCTCAGGCAAACTCTCTGCAACTGTTCTTGTTGGCATAAAATAGAAACTATGTGATGTGCCAGAGAGTGGCACTCCTTCTCTGGCCGAGGGAGTATTTAATGATGCATTCAAAGAGCAACAGCTGCAACCAGAGGGTTGAGGGAATAATGAGGGAATTAGCTCAGTCTAAAGAAGATCAAGCACTCCACTGTGATGCTCTGCATGCAGGCTGACTCACAGCGGGTACATGAGCTATGGCTTTCTAGATCCCCTGATACCCAAAACCTGACCAGAAGGACAGCAGCACCTTGAAAGTTGGACATTTGTGTGCACATGTACACACACATAGAAACACAAGCAAATCAGTGATATAGGAAATTATTTTGGGAACTAAATTTCTTAATCACTCCTCATTAAAAAAAAATATGTTGAAACCATACCAGCTCAAAGGTAATGAGTATCAGTCATAGCTGGAAGAACTCAAGCCTCGAAGTCAATGAGTTTGCTTGTGGGAGCAGATCTCTATGAGCACAATCACAGTTTTCCAAGTAATCTTAGAAAGAAAGCATGCCTAGGAGAAGACATCTACTGTAATCATCTTTTGTCTGGAATTATTATGCCATTCTCTCAGGGAGAAAAAAACCCCACTCTGTTAGAGACAAATACACCTGCAGTAGATGTACAATATGCTATTTAAAACACACAAATGGTATGTACAGATGGAAGCTCTTCCATTGACACAAGCTTGTGTGGCTTCACTATAATATCCTCTCTCCTATACACTAGACAGCAAGTAACACATTTTCCTGTCCTACAGAACTGGTAGTAGAGTAGGAAATGTAAAAGTTCTTGACATGCACAGGTACTTCATGAAAGATAGCTGTACAAAAAAGGTACAAAAAGGTGTTTGGGATGCTGAAATTGCCTGTTCTTCTCCAGTGTTATCATTGTAACTATTAAAACTTCATTACAAATACGAAACACAGAACAGATGAGGTTGAAAGGGCCCCTATTGGGGGGCCCTTTCAGTAGAAATATTTTCTTTCTTAGTTAGCAAACCTGATACCACTCTGCTGATTTGCTTGTCTCTAAACAATTTTCAGAAAAGTTTTCACTCTAAGTATTGGTCCTCAGTTCTTCTCATCAAACATCTACTGCTGCCCATCCATGTGCTTGGTTTTCTGAACTACCAGGCATTGCTACTCATAGAGCGGTCAATATTCTAAGTGGGAAACTATAGTAAAGACTGCTCACAAGATGCGTTTGGGAGCTGCGTTTTGATATACTGGAGGAGGTACAAGAAACTTTGGCTTTATGTTTAACTCTGTTCCTACCTGCCCTGTAACATCATTCATGGCATCTTTGCAGCTTATCTGCTGCAGCTCTTGGAGCAAACGAGTCTCCAGGTTTTACAGAAGATCAGTGAGGAGAAAGTGGGTGATGAAGATGCAGGTAATTCATGCTAACATTCATGCATTCTGCACCTTCTGCACTTTCAAGACCTGCAAAAATTTTCAAGTCTTTCAGGTAGGAACTTCAAGATTTGTGACTGTCAGCAAAACCACTATGTTGGACTTCTAGAGGGCAGACTTTGGACTTTTTAGGACACTAGTTAGGAAAGTCTCTTGGGAGACAGTCCTGGAGAGCAAAAGGGTCCATGAAGTGTGGATTTTCCTCAAGAAGGAAATCCTATGAGCACAGGAGCAGACTGGTTCCCATGAATCACAAGTCACAGGGGAAGAAGACCAGGCTGGCTGAATAGGGACCTATTGCTGAGCTTCTGTGAAACAAAAAGAGTTTCCCACCTTTGGAAGAAGGGGCAGGTAACTCAGGAAAAGTACAAGGAAGTTGCAAGGGTAGGTAGGGAGGAAATTAGAAAGGAAAAACCTCAGATAGATCTCTATCTGGCCAGTGCTATAAAAGACAACCAAAACATACTTCTACAAACACATTGACAAGAAGAGGAGGGCCAAGGAGAATCTCCATCCTTTATGGGATGAGACAGGGAATATTTTCACCAAGGATGAGGATAAAGCTGAGGAAGTCACTTAATGCCTTCTTTGCCTCAAGATACTTGGACGCTCACAAGTCTATGGGGATGGATGGGATCTACCTGAGGGTTCAGAAGAAGCTGGCAGAAGTGCTGATCAATCTGCTGTCCATCATTTATCAGCAGTCCTGGTCAACAGGGAAGGTCCCAGACAACTGAGGACTAACCAGTGTGGTGCCCATCTACAAGAAGGGTTGGATGGAGGATCTGAGGAACTACAGATTTGCCAGCCTGACTTCAGTATCAAAAAAGGTAACGGAGTGGATCATCTTGAAGGTGATCACACAACATGCGTGTGACAATCAGGGGATCAGGTGCAGCCAACATGGCTTCAAGAAAAGGCAGGTCCTGTTTGACTAACTTGATTTCCTTCCATGACCAGGTGA
>JAVCKT010028178.1:0-27198 GCA_032273925.1 Rhynchotus rufescens | reverse complement strand
CTCAGGAGCTGAAAAACTTCCTTTGCTAACACTTTCTGTCCTTCTTTTTAAAGGAAGTGAGAACACTTTCTTTGCCCTCTTGTTTGCCTTTACTTGGTCAGATGTGGCCACTCTTCATCACTACTGAAAATAAGGCTATAAACCAGGCAGGGCATGCAAGAACCTCCAAAATGTGCTCTGTACAGACTAGAAGAACATACAGATGGCCAGATCTCAGCTTGGAGGAGCAGTCCTTCTGCAAGATCTCTGGAACACTACAGGAAGTAAAGGTGGTGAAAGACTCAAGGATCAGAATGACCAGGCTGTATTTTTTAAATTTGTCAGGACAAATTCCTTTCATCAGCTTTAAAAACGGGCCCTCAAAGCCCTCTTCTTCCTAAATGAATAGAAGTGGTTAAAGAACAGAATCCCACTGTTATTGTGTATGTCTCAGGACAATTATGACTTTAGTCCAGGAGGAAAATAATTTTTCCTTCCTGAATTCACTGATTTCTTTGCACTGAAATCAGAGTACAAGCCAGCATGTAGGACAGACTCTTTAAAAGAGACCCAAATCCTATATACTTTCCAAGAAAACCAACAAACATCCCTGTCCAGCTGGTCAGTCACTTAGAAAGGGCTGACCAGAGTATATAGTTGACCAGACTGATTAAGAACTAGATCTGAGTGCTAATGAAGGCCCTGAGAATCTTTCCAACAGATCCAGCAAGGGTTTTATTGTATCCTAATAAAACAGTCAGCAAAGGTCTGCTTTCAGTTAGGAAGGCACCTGTTTTGCTTTAGACTTGTTTATCTTTGGACATAAAAAGGATGAGCCCCCTAAGAGCAGCCATTTCTCCCCATGCCATCATCCTGTGTTACATGGACCTCATGTTGGAGTTGTGCCCATTGGACATTTCTCCTTTGGGAAGAGGTCCAGAAGAACTATGCACCTTCTCTGCTGCCTGGGGTGTTCTCTGCTGCTGTCCCCTATAGCAATGCACAGGAGAGATAGAGCAATGGCAATGGGAACTTTCAGACCTTCCAATCTATGAGCATACAGATAGTGCATGGGTAACAACATCCTGGAAACAAGTCTGGGCTACATCCTGAGATACGTATATTTGGGCTTAAGCCACCTAGACTGCACAAAAGGCAAGGATGTTCCCAAACTTTTCTCTTTCTCTTCCTATTTTAGATCTTCCTGGGAGATGATGAATCCAAACACAAAAACCTTGCTGAGTTCACAAGACTTGCTCAATCAGGATGTTGTGGTCCAGCTTTGGTCTGGCACTTGTAGAAGCTCCTCTACCAGGTAGCAGGGAGGCCTGAGTTAGGTTGTCCCTGCCACCAAGGGCAATTCAAACCATCAGCTTGTGCATCCCATAAGTGCTCCAGCCATGCAGCTTTGCCTGTTGAATCCAGGCTGGAATATAGAAAGCCGAGGGGTAGTTTGTCTGTGCGAGCAAAACGCGCTTGAAAATATTTCTGCATTGGGTCCACGACTTCCCATGATGTGGACACTGTAATCCTATTATTTCTTTCCAAAAAGCTTTGTGGATCTCTACTGACCCAACAATGTTCCCTTTAAAGAGAGATCATTAATCATTCATATCAATGGTCTGATCCTCAACCTGCATGGCTAACACGTTTCTAATACCCTTGAAGACTGCCTGGGAAAGGGAAGGAGGAGAATGAAGACTTCTGGGTTCTGACCCAAATCTGCTTTTATTCTGGGTGTTTTGAACACATAACATCATTTTCTTCTGAACTGCCATCCAGGATAGCCACATGGCCATAGCACACCTTCCCACCCGCGTAAAAGAGAGATATAGAATCTCTGCAAGTCTGCAGCATGTGAGAGCATGACCCCAGGGCATAGGGAATTTGGGCTCATCCTGCAAAGCCGGTGGTCTGATTGGCAGAGGAGCAGGGCCTCCGAGCAGCTGCACATCCGTCGCTAGGAGAGAGCTGGACCAGAGAGTGGATGAGCCACACTTGTCACAATTCCACCACACTGCAAGGGTTGGGAAGAACAAGTCTGCGGAGGGATGATTGAGTTTTTGCATCTGGAGCCAAGATTTGGTCATGAGCAGGAGAAGCAAGAGAAGCTGTTCCCAGCCTTAATGCCCCCATGGGCATGTCCCCACCACGGGAGCTGTCACCACACAAGGCACTCATGAACAACTAGGAAGCAAGGGGACTCCCAAAGGGTCCAGGCGGTGACAGCCATCATCTCCTATGCCATCTCCTCATTGTGTGCATAATCCTTCCGTCATCCATTACCCGCCTTTGTGCCTCTCCCATTCTCTTTCCTCTGTCAAAGAGAGGCAGCTTCCCTTCATGGGGACCATCCAAAGGGCAACGTCCCAGTCCCAGCCCTGACGGGGGCAAGGAGAGGACTCGATCTCTCTGGGAAAGTGCTGCCCGTGCCAGTCCATGCGTGGCATCCGTCTGACACATCCTCCTTCCTTCCCCATTCAGCCCCAAAGCATGACATGCCTTGGCACAGCCAGCAAGAGCCGTGTCTAAGGAAACAGTCTCTTTCGATCAGTACAGACGAGCCCCAAGGGGGATGTTGCTCCCTGCATCTCAGCAGACAACGCAGAGCTACGTCCGTCTCGCAGACGGGCCAGCTGGGCAAGAAGGAGCTGCTTTGGCCAACTCAAGGTCAGACGCAGGGTGATGGGAGGTGTGAGCATATGAGGGTACCAGGATGAATCCTCTGCAACACCATGGACATCTTTGCTTTCAGGCTTGCACAAGAGCAAAACGGTTTCCTAGAAACACACAGAGAGCAAGAAGAGGTCAAGGATTGAAGAGCTGGCTTGTGGAGAAAAAAAGGAGAAATCTCCAAGTCATTTTTTTCTCTCCATAATGACATCCTGTTTCATTTTTAAGTCCTTTTTATTTTTTTTTATCACACATTCCTCAAAAAAGCTTTAATAAAAGCATTATCGACATTTCCACAGCTTGATAAACCGACAAGAAGTAATGCCCAAGGGATAGTTTAATAGCGGCCACAATCACTTTCCTGATAAAATGTCACATTGCAGCATTCTGTGAAACAGACAAAAAAAGTCACCATTTTTTTTTTTCATTGCAAATCACGTGGGAGGAGAAAAACCTGCAGAGTAGCATTTCTCTGCCAGGTTATGAGCTGGGTTAAGATATGGGTTATGAGGCCTACAAGGCGATAGTGATTTTTCAAAGAAGGTAAATGGCCTCAACCCTGCCAACAATGAGGGTCTGAATTTTGTACAAAAGCAGCTTAATCCTCTGCAGGCAACTGAGATGGAGCCCATTTGCAGAGCACACAGGCAAGTTCATCCATGCTGCCTGCCTAGCTACAGCTCAGGAGTGAGAAGAAACCAACTTGGGTTATTAACATCATATTACATTATTCTGGTGGTGCAGAGGCAAAAAAGCTGCAATTCCCTGGGGATCAAAACCAGGAGCTGTGGTAACAAGTGGCTCCTTTCTCAGCACGGTTTGTGTCCTGTGACGGAGACAAGACACCACACTGGGGTGGACAGAGGACTATTTTCCATCCAGTCTTCCTGCCCCTGGTCTCCAGTAGTTACAGAGAGGTTTAAACCACAGGATTTGCTAAGAGCTGTTTGACTGATTTCCCACCACTCTCTTTTCTTTGTGGCTTTTGTGGGTTCTTGCTTTCTTTTTTTTTTTTTATGAGGAGGGATGTAGGGTGAGAAGTGGGGATTGTGTTCGTGGTATTTGCTATTCTAACTCTACTGCTTAATACTTTCATCTGGATAAAAGCTCAGCCTTGCTGTGAATCAATTCACTAAGTACTCATGTGGCAACAAATTTTCCATTTAATTATAGGCTTGAATAAAAAAAAGAGGGGGGAAAAAAAAAGCTATTTCCTTTCATCATGCCTGAATCTTCCACCTTTCAAACTTAAGCGCCAAGGGAGCACAAACCCGCACAGAAAAGCTTGGCTCATTAGCCCACAGGATAGCCAGTGTGTCTCCGTTGGGAAACCACGGAGGCCTATCCTGAGAGCCGCTTCCAAACAGCAAGACGAGCCGTGAGGAATGGGGAGGGACACGTTCCCAGCTGTCACGAACCAGCACAACCCTACAGAGCTGCACTGATTTATGCAGGCTGGAAACCTGGCCTCAGCATTTGGGTATCGGGTCTCTGGAGCTCTCTTAATTGCTCCTTTCCACCTCTAATTGCCACTTCTCATTGTGGCCGCTCCCTGATGAGCAAAATTAATTTGGATTTGGTTGGAGTTGAAATAGGAGCTCTGAAGCCTATGCTGACTGAAACCTCAAGCCAATACTTTGGCATGGCTGCTTTTAATTCCAGTTTCATAGCAGGAAGGTAAAAACAAGAAGTAGTGCTCACGGAATTCTGACCAAGCACTGACTGCCCAGGGAGGCTGTGGAGTCTCCTTCTCTGGAGGCCTTCCAAACCCGTCTGGATGCCGCCCTGTGCCACATGCTGTAGGTGTGCCTGCTTGAGCAGGAAGGTTGGACTAGATGTTCTCTAGAGGTCCCTTCCAACCTTGAAGATTCTGTGATTCTGTGAGAGAACTCTAATAGAGTACAGCTAATAATAATAATGACTGTACCATGCAAAAAAATATGTATACAGAAAATAGATTAATTTGAGTAGATCCTTTGTATAAATGCTTTCTAAAATAAACAGTTACAAGAGTTAACAATAAACAAGTAGTGTCAGTTAACAAGAGTTTGCACGAGTTAACAAACAAAAGTCAGTTGTTTCTATTGTGTAAATTCTCCATTACAGAGAGCCGCAGAACAGCACAGATACGACAAGCGCATACATCGTAGGCCTAAGAAATTTCTTATTTTTTCTTTACCGTATTTGTCATCTTGCAAAATTGATAGAAGAGAGAAAGCAGCTATATAGAAAGAGCAGACAGTAGAGAACTGGTTGCGTTTCATATTTTCAGAACTGTATAGCACAGAATTCAGGTAAAACGAAATACACTTCTGAGAACCTCACTTTTTTTTAATCTACTTCGATTTCCCAGTATGTACCAGTGAGACTTGCCTTTCAGATACATGGTGGTCCTCATAGCTGATTTGACTGATAAACATCGTTGACCTGATGCACTAAGAATGCAGTTATCTTTGCGTACGGCTGAGAGCTGCGTTGGGTTTTGAAAGTTACTGCTTTGCAGATGTTCTGTTTTAGAGGGTTTAGCATGGAACTCTTTGGTGATCTGCTACCTCTGAATAAAATCTACTGCATCCTACTTGAGTAGACAGTTGTGGTAGGGTGAATCTATGGATTACTGGCAAGCTTAGGGTCAGGACAAGCACGTGGTGATTACTGGCATGTTATTTGGGTACCTATCTTTTTTTTTTTTCTTATTTTCAGATATTCCAAAGCCAGTGTGAAATTGATTTAAGGAAGCAAAAATAGTAGCAAACTGAAGGATACTTCTTAATATGAAACGTAGGGCGATTATCAGCTTCATTCCTTCCATGTGTTTAGCTAAGATAATATTCTGCGTGGGCTAAAGCAGCTTCTTCTTTCCCACTCTTGCACTGATGTGGGTGTTGAGAAGGGCATTTGTGGAAAACATGCAGCCATATGGAGGTATTTAAGCAGTCATATGGTGGTTTTTAATGTAGCTACACAATGCACTGGTCGTCAGAGCGTATTTACATAGATTATTTGTACAGCAGTACCATACAAGAGATGGGCGTAGATGAGGTGCCCGTTGTGCCGGCAGCACGAGAGTATGGTTCATGGGGCCTGTGCTTTAAAGATAAGGGAAAGGACAATATGTGGATATAGAATGACAGGCCATGTCAAAGAGGGAAAGGAGCACGTGTATCTGAAAGATAGGAATAAATCCTGTTGAGAAAGTAGGGGCTGAGAGGGACTGCACAAAGCAGAGGGATTACTTGATGCCTAGATAGAAAACAGGAGAAAAAACCCTCGGAGAGGTAATGTAGAGGACACTTATATAGGCTCCAGAGGAACTATGCTGCACAGGAAGGCTCCCGTTTCCCCCTAAGCTAATAAAATGTCTAAGCTCCCAGTAAAATTAACTTGAGTGAAAGACAAATTGCTTGAAAAGGAAGCTTTTTGTTTCAAGAATAACTAAGTGGAAAAAAAGCATGATGCAAGGGAGGAAAATTAACTGACACTATATAGGTTTAAGCAAAATTGTATGTTTTTGTCAGTGAACATTTTTTGTGTCAACATTAGGATTAAACCCACAGTTCCGACTCAAATCAACAGAAACAGCTTTGGGTCCAAAACCAACCTCAAAATTACTGTTTTTAAAAACAGTTAAAACATAATGCCTTCCATGTTAAAAAGTAATTACAAAGTAATTAAAAAGATATAATATATATATATTAGTCTTGATTGGAATAAATAATGTCCAATCGGAAAATTCTGTGTTTTCTCAATAGATTTCAGATTGGAACAAGCTGCCATAGGAAGATCCCAGGAAAGGGCGCTTCCCTCCCCGGTGCCGGTGCCTGCGGCGGGGCAGTAGCCCCGCTTCTGCTGCGTGTTCCTGATGCGCAGGTCGCTGCCTCAGGCTCGGCAGGCCTGGGCACAAGCAGCCAGAGCACCCGCTTGCGTTTGAACTTCTCTGCTCTCGTCCTGTCTGACCAGGGTTCTGTACCTGAGGTATTTGGAAACTGAGTTTCATTTCCAGTCTCTTAGTCAATAACCGATGATAAATTGCCATGATCTCCCATTCACCCCTCCTCAGTGAATTTCATTACACATTTTCTATCACAAGTTTTCTTCAGGAGCTGGGAGCATGCTACACTAACGGTTCTTTTTCCATGTTCACTTTACATTCAGTAATTGAAATTGTGATTTAATATCTTTCATTTTCTCCTTGATTTTTCTTTTAATCATGTATTTTCATCTCGAATGGACAAGAAACATTTATTGTATTTGTCCTCATGGAATGTTTGCTTTGGTTTCTGTTGTTAGGGTTGGCAAAGTACGCATCAATCTGTCTGCTCTTTTTGCCTTGATATCAAAATGCAGGTGAATTAACATGATGATGACTGTGTAGTTCAGTGGCTTCGGTAAAGCATATTCATGAGCTCAGCCTGCAAGGAAAAGGGAATGGTGCCATACTCTTTCCAGGTGGTGACATTGCCAGGCTTTTAAGTACCAAACGGTGCAAAGAGGAGGAGAGATGGAGCGGTGTTCATGGAGCGGTGCCGAGTGCTGCTCTGCGGGGTGCTGTGGGGCGCGGGGCCGTCCCGGGGTGCAGGGGCCCTGTTGTGCACAGCAGCCCGGCCAGGCCACCGCTCGCAGCGACATCCACTGCTTGGAACTTGCTCTGTCCCTCCTGCGCCTGGCCGCCTCCCAGCTGCACCCCGTGCTAACGGAGCCCGTGCTGGCAGCGTGGAGCCGCTCTTCAAATCGTCCCTTCCTCTTGGCCTTCGCTTCCCTGCGTGCTGCGTCTTTGGCGATATGTTCCAGGACAAAACTGATAAACACGTCGCCAGAGCTGCTGTGATCTCCTGCAGCCCCACTGCAGTGCATGCAGAGCTGTTGTGCTCTCCTGCAGCCCCGCTGTCGAGCAAGCAGAGCTCCTCTTTGCTCCTCCAGCTGCTGGTGTGCTCTGCAGCCCGTCTGGCTCGTCCTGCCTGCAGGCTGCAGCGGGGCGGCCACAGCTGGGTGCCCAGTGACAGTGTCATGGGCTGTCCCGACAGTGTCATGGGCTGGCACGTGCGGATCTGTGTGCGCCGCACAGACGGCACAGACAGGCGTCTCGATGCTCCTACACCGCTCCAACAGTTCTTGCAGCTGATTCCTGGGAACATCCCCTTGTGCCGCGTGCAGGGTCAGCAGCTCCCCTAGCCGTGCCGAGGCTGCAGCCCCGCTGCATTATGCACCTCACGTGTGCATGGACACCCTGCGGATGGGCCAGGATGCCCCTTGCATCCTACAGCCCCTCGCTGCGTGTGCAGACACCACCCTCCTGCACAAGCACAAATGCACCTGCCATTGCTGGGTTGACGTTTCCCAGATGCACCTTGTATCTCTGGATTTGTCTGCTTTGACCAACCTGAAGACTCCACACATCTCTCTGACTTGTTTTTTTTTGGCTGTTGAGCTCCAAAATGGCTAAAACAGAACTTCATCTGATCTCTCACTGAATGCTCTTTCCTTGCTTCCTTATTTTCCGTGGGTAACACACAGCCTTCCCATCTGCCTCTCAGTCTTGTAACCCCTGCGCCGTCTTTCACTGTGACCCGTGCGTGAATCTGCTTACTAAAACTCTGCTTGTGCTTTTTTTTTCCCCACGATGTCTAAACGTGCAGAACAACCTTAAAGGCAGCATGAGCTCAGCACTCTTCTGAGCGCAGTTCTCTGGAGTGCTGGCAGAAGCGCTCTTCGTGCTGTCCTGCACGCCTGCTCTTAGAGGCATGGCAGCTCTCTGTGGCATGGCAGGGGACAGGGGGTGCCCGCAGCCCCTGAGGAGCCTGTGGTGCCGCTGGCACCGCCTCTCCCGTGATGTTTCAAATCCTTTATGGTGTCTCTGCAGACCCGGGAGCAGCTTTTCACAGGCATTCAGATCCCTCATTGACATCTTCCTCTGCAGCCAGGCCTGCAAATACCAAGAGTCGAGCTGCCACTGCTCTAGCACTGCCCTCCGGAGCAACAGCCATTATCTTCTCATTTATAATTTCCTTGTATTTTCCTCATTTGTCTACTCATTTGCTTTCCTGTAGCAAATTGCAAGGTGCCTGGGGCAGGGATCATCTTTAATCTGTGCTTGAAAAGCACAGCAGAACCCTGGTCTATGTTAGTCAGCACTGCTGTAAAAGAAAGTGAGTCTAGGGAAGAGGACGTGGGTTCTGGGTCACAGTGCTCAGTGATGCTCAGCTTGGCTTTGTGAAACTCGGGAAACAAAAGGTGCCAGGTTGTCAGGGTGCTTTTGGCCTCAGCCAGCGATGCTGTGTTGTGAGCTAGGTGAGATGCGCAATCCTGCTCTGCCCAGGTGCTAGTTTAAGACCCACCATGTTCTCCTGTCCTCAGGAGTGTTTCACCCTCCTCCTCTGTTCTTTATGGTCTGATCACCTCCCGTCCTTCCCATTCCTGCTTAACCCACGCATCCTGCTTAACCCACGCATCACAAGAAGAACAAGTCTCCATCGTTCCCGGACTGGGGATGATGGGGATGTTAATGCTGCAGATCTACAGCTAACACTGCTATAGCTGCTCTTTTCCCAGCTTTACGCCTGCTCCATGCTCATAGGGGGTTGTGGAATGCTGAAAAGGAATGTGTTATGTACAAGTCTGGGTAGAGTTAAACCTACCTTTAGAGAAATTGCTTTGAACCCCCCCCCCGCCCCCCCAGTGTTTACTAGGGAATTAAGTGCCTTTTGAACAGTTTTGGAAAATTGCTGCAGAAACTGTTTGCTCTCTGTAGCATTATCAAAGACGGTGCAGAATAGTCGATGCTCCGTTAAACACTTCCAAGGCTTTTCCATGCGGAGCGTGCTGGTTCCCTGGCGTGCGCGCGGGAAGCTGTGTGGGGAAGGGGTTTGTGCCGAGGAGGCGGCCCTGGGCCCAGGGGCCGCGTGCGTCGGGGTCCTGCAGTCACTGAGAGACCGACTGGTGACGTAGGAACCGGAATAGGAACGGGAGGGAGAGCAGGGTGAGGAGAGGAGGCCTCCACGGAGCTTCCTGAGGCTAGCAGGGCTCTCGGAAGCGTTCCCTGCTGTTCTGCCTTCCACATGACTTCTCTAGGTAAGTACAGGACATTCGTTTTCAGAGCTGCTAATCTGGCATCTTTCATGAGATCAAATTTACTTTATTTTATTTTTCCATGGTGAGTGAATTCCTGGACTGTGGAGTAGTTCTGTTGTCATTAGCAGGGATACTCTGTAGTAAAGAACAATGCAGCTGGATTCTAGTATGCAAAGGCAGAGCCCAAGCTATCTGAAATCCTAAGATTTGGAAATTTTTTTAGAAAGCAAAAACTTTACAGAAGCTGGGCAGCCTCATTCCATGTCCTTTCACCACAGAAATGGCAAACCTCGGGCCAACATATAATAGAATTGCTTTTAACAAAAATAGCCCCATAAAATCTCCCACCTTTGTGACTGTTGCATGTATTACTGCAGACAGATATTTGCAATTTATGTTTCTGTGCTGCTATTTGAGGCCAAGTAGCCTGTTATAGTGCCTAAGTGGCTATCAAGCTAGCAGATACTTGCGACGTGCAGAAACACACAGCACATCTGAAAACTTACCCGAGTCTGCAGATTTCTACCTGCAGTTCAGAATGGTTAAATGACAAGCACTGAAGCATGTTTTTTTCTGCTAACTGCACATGCGGCCTTGCTTCTGAATATGTTCTCCTAGGAAAAATGACTCTGGACAGCTGCAATGTGTTCCCTCCAAGGGGCTCTGGATACTTAGCAGCTTTTCTAGTTGCTGCTGATACGTTTGTCATTTTAAATATATTTTTTTTAGTTCTTGCAGCCATGTGTCAACTTGTTATCTTTTAGAAATTATTAAGCCTGTTTAATTGTTACAAAGCTCAGTTTTCTTTTATTTGCAGGCATACAAAGCAAGATGTTGCACATTTTTGGACAGCATGTGGAAATCCTTTGGCATCTACAATGACCTGCCGTTCAGCAGTCGTTGAAGTGGAATCATATGCAAAATTGAAAACTTCCAGGGATTTGATTGCTGACCTAAATGACAGTGTGGGAAGCTTCAGAGCAAAATGAGCAGAATGAGAAGCATTTTGCTCCATGCACGAGTCGCCCCTATGAGGGTTACTCCATCCTAGTTCCACCAAATTCTTCCAAAAGTAGAGGTTTATTGCTCGAGAAGGGTAATTATTGCTCAAGGGTGTTATTCCCATGTGAGGAATCCCATAGACATATCTTAATATGGAAGGCAACAGGGACATAAAAAATGTTTTTAAAACCCAGGGAAATATTTCCTGCCTAAGGGATGTGTCAGAGAATGGTGGTGATCTAATTCATTTTAACACAACAGTCAGTGTCAGCGCTGGAAAATCAGAGAAGAACTGCAGCAAACAGGTGCATTTCAGCCCCCCAAATCCTAGCGCTTACCACACCGACATCTGTTGCCCTAACACAGAAGACTCTGTTTCTAGTCTGTGTGCGGAAGATGCCCACACATGTGGAAAGAATGAGCTAGGTGAACCTCTAGCCATGAGTCCGTTCAATGAGCAGGCAGATGTTCCTGTAGTAAATCACCGTTGTTTTGTAAAAGAACATTCTGAAAATTCTGGCACCCTTCTGGAGATTTGTCCAAAGAAACATCTAAGCAATGACTTTTCTGGTGATGCCTTTGACTATTTTGAATGTTCAGATGTGCTGACAAAGCATGTAAATGAAATCTGGGAAAAGAAATTGCAGTTTTTATTAGAAAGCGATGATGAAGATGATTTAAAGCTGAGTAAGGATTGTGATGGGTGTGCTTACTTCCTCGGTGAAACGCCTTGTCTGCTTCAAGTGTCAGATAACACTGTGCCTATGGATACCACCATTGGCTTCTGTGGTCATCACTCAAAATTCAAAGGAGTAAATGTAAGGAGAGATCCCGCTGCCAGCCAGGCAACTTTGCAGTCAGATATGACACTCACTGTTGGAGCCCACCAAGACAAAGCGGCCACTTGGAGCGACAGGGAGAAGTACAAGCTGCCCGTTGCTTCTGTGGCCATCGAAAATGACTATCCCCGGGTGGAAGAGGAGGATAATGGACATGGTCACTCGGCCATGGACGTCTCCACTGACACACCACAGGATAGGGGTGGCGTGCTCGCAAAGGTGAACTCCTCTGCTACTCCTATAGCTGCTTCTTTGGCAAATCGGGCTACAGAGGTAGTGTCAGAAAAAAATATGGATGAGGACTTGTCGGGTGACGATGCACTGCGACTAGAGGAGGAGAGGAGAAATTTGTCAGAGGAAAAATCAAGGCATGCTGTCTGTACTTTAGCAGAAAATCTGAGGAGAAGCCTTTTGAAGCTCTTGAACCCTAAGGAGATCTGCAGATTTGTGAGTAACACGGGACAAGCATTTCAGACTGCAGCTGAGGCTGGGGAACCCAGTGCTGAACAGGAAAACTCAGCACAGATCCACGGGGAGACGGGAAGGCTGCAAAGGCAGCCTGGTTTGTGTCAAAGAGAAGAGGCAGATAAAGACTGTCACTGGGAATGGAAAAGGACCTGGGGCCTCCGTGAGCAAAACCAGGCGCCAGATGAGAATGTCTCATCCCGGGTAGGTACAATGCTTATCATTTCATAGAATGAGCTGTTCTGCTGATTTGAGCGCACTTTATTCCTCTTTGTCACAAAATAATGTAAATGTAAATTACATTGAAAGAAAGATACTATTCATGCACTTCTGAATGACAGCTACTGCTGGGAGGGAAATCTGGTTTTGAAAAAGGCCCAAATAAACCATAAGCTGTTCTAATTATAGAGTGAGACTGATAATCGTAAGAGGCACTAATGGGACTCTGGACAGCTGGATGGGGAAATCTGATATTGAGGCTATTGCACAGGTCTTATCCAAGGAATGTCTCTTTCAACCCAGAACATTTCTCACATCCCCATTGTGAGCAAAGAATATTTTGATTTACTTTTTTTAGTTTGTACTCAAAAAAAAAAAAAAAAGAAAAAGGGTCATTCATTTATGCTACTGGAAATACCAAACAACAGAGGTTTGCTCTGAATTTATACCAAGAAGAGGAATTTGGTCCAGAGAGCTCATACTAGAGAGGTGAACAGAGCTTTTCTCTTAAAAAAAAAAAAAGGCAACGAAAGATTCCAACAAAAATGTAAAAAAAATAGTTAAAAATAACCCCCAAAGTGATACTCTCCTGAGAGCTGTGCAGTTCGATGCTGTTTACTAGGAATCAGCTAGGGAGACGCGTGCAGCTGCGGTGCTGGACGATGCTGGCCAGCTCTTGGGCGCGCGAGACGCGGATCTTGGGTCGCGCGTTCCGGCCTGTGCTCGCACCGTGCGGCTGCCGCTTTTCTCTGTGCGTGACTGTGTCCAGCACTTTGTCCTTTTAGGTAACAAATGGATAGAAACCAAACCAGAACAAAAGCCAATATATAGAAAAGTGCTAGAGAACCAAAGTTGTGGTTTTAAGCTGCCGTGAATGAGGGTAGGTCTAGGCTCAAAGGTTTGAGATCTGAAAAATGAGCGCACAAAAGCATCTCCTCTAGAAACGCCTGTTTACAGGACGGGGAAGGTGTGGGCAGCCCCATGAGCAGCGGCCCCTCATCAATCTCCTCCCGTAACCTGAGAAAGGCGAGAAGGGATCGGCCTGGAGCTGCACACAGGCCTGCGGGGAAGGGCCCGCGCGCGAGCAGGGGCCGGAGCCGGAGCTGGAGCCAGAGCTGGAGCCAGAGCCGGGTGGCCCTGTAGGAGCAGAGTGTGGAGCTTGGCGTGGGGAACTTGGGGAACACTGCTTCCCTTCCATCGGGCTGTGGACATGGGCTATGGACCGTTCCCCTTCCGCGGAGCCCTGCCTGCTGCAGCGGGCATGCGAGGGGCTGCCGCCGCTGCCGAGCTGCAGTGCTCGTGCACTGCCTTTCCTCCGCACCCCTTTTTTGGCCAGATTGCCTCTGCCTGGAGCAGCATTTGCTGTCCTTGTGTGCGCAGCGGCCGCTGTGCTGGGTGGCTCTTCCTTCACACGGGCAGGGAGGAGGCTCCCAGCTCCTCCTGTGGCCCAGGCCCAGCCCCAGTCACATTGGGGGTTATTCAGTGTTTCAGAGCAGCTTGAGCAGCGATGGGTGCTCCAGGGCAGGCGTGCTGGCCGTGGTGCCTCACGCTGCGCCATGCTGGCAGCGCACGGAGCAAGGCCGCTGCCCTTCCCGGCTTCCGAGCCTGCCCTGGGGCTCGTGGGCTCGTTGGGTGCCAGCAGGATGGTGAGGTCCTGCAGGAGCTGCCAGGGTTTCGGTGTGTGAGCGAAGCACCACAGGCACCGAACACGCCATTAGCGGTGCGTGCTGTTCGCCTGCTTCTAAAGCATTTTTGCTGCTGATAGATCCACTGTTATCCTGCACAAGATCCTCTGTGTTCATTATTTTCTCACTCAAGTCCAGAACAGTCTGTTCTTGGGAAATCTCAGTGGCCCTCGGTTTCATTTTCCTCACATAAATTTCTGTCACTTCAGCTTTGGCATCAGCTTCTTCTGACTGCCCTTTTACTCAGAGGAGAGGAGCAGAGGGACGCGGGCCGTGCCGGGCAGCGCAGGGACGCGCAGGGATGCAGGGCAGCACAGGGATGTGGGGCTGCCCGGGCAGTGCAGGGACACGGGTTGTGCTGAGCTGCACAGGGACGTGGGGCAGTGCAGGGACGTGGGGCTGCACAGGGACGCGGGCAGTGCAGGGACACGGATTGTGCCGAGCTGCACAGGGACGCGGGGCAGTGCAGGGACGTGGGGCTGCACAGGGACGCAGGCGATGCCGGGCAGTGCAGGGACACGGGTCGTGCTGGGCTGTGCAGGGACGCAGGCCGTGCCGGGCAGTGCAGGGACACGGGCCGTGCTGGGCTGTGCAGGGACGCAGGCCGTGCCGGGCAGTGCAGGGACACGGGTCGTGCTGGGCTGCACGGGGATGCAGGCCGTGCCGGGCTGTGCAGCGCTGCGGAGCAGCTGCGGGCGGACAGGGAGGGCTGGGGGCGAGAGGGGAAGCAGTGGTTGTGCCGCACAGCCAAGGGGGGCCCGAGGACGCTGCTCCGAAGGGTGGCAGGGCAGCTCTGGGGGCTACTCAGTCTGATTCATTGAGAAATGCACTTGAAACCAGCAAATGGTGCCATACAGGACAGCTGTCAGGAGCTGATTGAGTGCCAGGGTGTGAGTGCAGAATGAGCAGGGGCTTTTGTTCCCAAACTACTGTAAGTGAGAGTTGCTGTGCGGACCCATCACGCTATTTTCTATTGGCTTATGCTTGTTTTGTTCTTCATTCAAATGTTACTAAAGCACCTATGTGCCTCTTGGCATTTAAGTGAATAATAGCTGGAAAACATAAAGGTTCTTTGATTGTCTGAAATCAAAACTAAGCCAGCTCTAATTTTCAATGAGACGTGCGTTCTTGCTTCATTTGTGGCAACCTGCCTTCGCTCACTCTGAGTGGAGCTTTTTTTGAAGTTCTGAAAATAAAAGCTCACCCGTGCTTCTTTTCTGAGCTACATGACTCTGAGATCCAAGTCTCCTCCAGCGTTGAGTCTAATTTGAGGAATTAGGTCTCATTTCTCAGCAGCATGTCACTTTGTCAGAAGATTTTCAGTCCATACCCAGTTCTTAGTAGTCCTGGGGCGCTGCACAGCTCTCTGCCCGGTGGTTTGCGGGCTTTGGGTCTGAATGCTCACGCCTTGCGCCCCACACACAGCAGGAGAGTTCAGCAGCCTGGGGCTGGAGCTGCTTAGCAGGGAGGGGCGGCCGCTCCACCCATGCTCTGCCTCTCAGACCAACATTTTCCTGGCATTCCATAGGATCTGCATGAGGGCTGCCAGGTAACACTCCGTTCTGCTCACCTGCACTGTGCACTTGGCTCCAGTCTCTCCTCGGACACATGCAAGAAACATTACTTGACAAACTCGGACCTAGTTCGCAGCACAGACCCGTCACAGCCGTGCACAGTCAGCTCTGCGTGGTTTTCAAAGGCAGAGAACTCAGCTTCTGTGCTTGAAATACTATAGTTCCCCCTCCCGAACCTCTTCGCCTCCTCAGCAGACATTTTAGTACGTTTATTGTGGTTTATTTATCAGCAGGATGAAATATAGCTCATGTCTTTTCTCCCACCTGTCTACAGCAGTTGCAACAAGTACAGATACTGAGTTATTTTAGCTAATCCAGTACAGACATGCCATTTAATGCAGAGTGTTATTTTAGGAAAGAGGAATTTGGGTGGCCTTGCACATACAGGGAAAGAGAAAGAGCCATAGAGCTCCTGCTGGAGAGCAGTGTGAACCAGAAGCAGTTCCAAGCACAGCGAATATGAGGGTGTTCTCATCCAGAGGCACCTTGTGCTTATTGTCCATGTTCTAGATGTGTTTTGTTACAGTCCATTTGCATCAGCAAGAGGACGGAAAGTGACATGAAGACTGTCTATAGTGGAAAAGCACCTTCCTGCACTATTTCCTCTTCAGAAACAGTGAGAAACAGCAAGGTGGAATTCATCATCTCATTTGCAGGATAAACCTCTTGCTCTTATTTCATGAGCTGAACTGGAAGTGTTCAGCTGATCTGGGGAGAGACTGGTGTGTAAATTATCCTTAGATTCTGTAGAGAGAGGAGAGCGAGAATGGCCCTAATTAGTGCCTATGGGTGAGGTGGTTGTGTTTGCACATGATGTGACAGTTTCTCACTCGCTCCAGAAGCAAACTCTGTTGCGTTAGGGGGAGGTGGTGCGTTGCTTACACGGCAGGAATTTGGCACTAAGGGCGTTTTGCTCAGGCTCTTGAGCAGCTCCCGTTTCCAGAGTGTCCTGTGTGATTTGGCCTGTCTGTAGCTGCTTTTGTTAGAGAATCCAGACAGTGACTAATGAAGGTAATTACCTGAACTTCTCCTGAACTCCAGCAAGAGTCGGGGTTTCTGTGCTGTTCTCCCTTATCTGTAAGTGAAGGTCTCAGATTTCATAGCGGAAACTCAGCACTTCCCATAGACAAAACAATTTGTTGCTGAAAATTACAAAAGAAGATTAAAATGGAAAACAACTGTGCTCTGGACTGCACTAGACTAATGTTTACCTTTATAAAACAAGTAACTGATGTTTCCTCTGGGCCAGTTTGTCAGGCACAGGGCTGGAGCCAGGATACCTATAGATTACTCTTATTTGTTCAAACTTCCTGCTTTTTTCCTTGGGAATCCTTCCTGGGCATTCTGTGATGCAGTTATACATGTTACAGCACAGCCGTCTCCGTAGCATTGAGCATTGCTTCGAATGCCCCTGAGCATTCCCTATTGCACGTTAATGCAGTATTGCTCGAAGACAATTGCTCCAAGTATTGCTGCATCCTGTCCAAATTTTGGGTGATCCTTTTTTGCCGTAGGATATTTGAGGGATTGTTATTCAAATCTTTTGTTAAACTTCCTTGGAGACTGATATAGCATTTGGTAGCGCTGGTGCAGTGTTTCCTGCGCTAGTGACAGCCAAACACAACTGCCTGTTTTGACAGTTCAAATTATGCTTGAAGATAGTGGGAAACAATGAAAGCTGTTGCTTCAAGATAGAACATGAAATGAGTAGAACAGAGACAAAACTGCAGGATCTATTCAGAGGAAAACATAGGAAATGGAAGTATTATCTAAGATGAGAAATTCAGGGCTTGGGAGCAATAATTTTTCTTAAAGCTTATTTTGCACACTAGAATCTCCTTCTGCCCCTAGCATGAGTCTTCAGAAACCAGAAGGCAGCAGATACTCTCCAAAGAGGAAGAGCTGACGGTGCCTTCAGAGGCAGGTTGGAGGGCTCCAGTGGGGCAGTAACTGGGCAGTTACACTGTGTCCTGGGGGCTCTGGGCTTCACATGCACGACACTTAGTCACCTCTGGAAGCTGCTATGTCGCCTTCTTAGGCACGTCGCAGCCTTCTTGAAATGACTCTGGAGTTTTCAAACCTTTTCCTGGTGGGGAGTCACCTCATTGGTGAGCCTGGTATGGTGTATCTGGGGTAAAAAATGTCCCTGTCCCACTTGGCAGCAACTGGCATGGGTTTCTCATGCTCTTGGGGCCGTGGACTTCAGAGGCCACTTCAGAGGATCCTTTTAAATTTCTTCTTCTCTTTTCCATGTTCTTTTTCTTTCTTTCCATTTCTTTTTCTTTCTCTTTGCATTATTCCTGTAGCTTAGTACTGGCACAATAATTTTCAGTGAGTCTTTAGCTCTTTTCATGGCTTTTTCATGATGCTGTATTTTTAGGGCACAGTAGGACCCTAGGGTACAGGTGGGACAGCCTGTAAGTTTTGCAAGGCATAGACATTGCTTTTTTAAAAATTTTATTTGGTTTTAATTGGCTGAACTGTGTCATTGGTCAGTGGTCTTCTCCTTGATCAAATTTATATTCCTCTGCATTTGGATCCAGTCAAGCAGGGGCCCTAATGCTTAGCTAAACTGTATTTTATATATCTGCTTTTTGTTTCTTTCTTCTTTGTAGAGTCAAGATGCCAGTGCTAATAGCTTTACGCAGAGTTATGACAGACGATGCGTGGAGCCTGACATGGAGAAGAACAGCATCCTCACAGCTGGTGAGAACGCAGTCACCCCCGAGGCAGCATCAGGAACGCTCTGTCCTGAAAACGCACTGCAAGCAAAAGGTGCAGCTTTACACACCTGCTCTCCACACCACGATCCGTGTCAGAAGAGTGAAAGTCACCAGCAACAATTCCGCTGGGAACAAGGAATTAATATTACTAGCAATGGCAGCAAGTCAACAAATGACATTTCAGCTCGTTCTTTATGGGATACAGGCTCTGTTCCTGACAGACAGGAATATTTATGTGCAGCTCCGTCTCCTGCACAGCTATGCGATGAGCCAGGGGAGAGAGGGCAGAGGTGCAGTTTTGACTCACATCACAGCAATGACACAGATGCCCTCCGTGTTGTATCATGTGGTGAATATCAGTTTGAAGCTGGTGGCAAGACAGCCCAGGAATCTGGAGACGCCGGGTGCAAAGGAGATGCTGATTTATCGGCAGTGCATGACAAGCTGTGGAAGCTTCTTGTTGAGGCTGACTCACACTGTCAGGTCCCGTTTGAAAACCGGGGGATCACAAGTTTAGAAGTTAGGCCAAAGGATGTCAAAGTCACAGGACTGAACTTAGCACAGGAGGCTTGTCCTGGTCATTCTGTGTCAATGAACTTAATAGAAGAGGAAGAACCGATTATAGAGCCAATTAGTAGAAAAAGAATGGAGAAAGAAGATCGGAGTGTTTCTAATATACTCCTAAAAACAGATGAAGCATGTAACCATGCATGCATAGGAAATACTTCTTTTGCTGAGAGGGTAGAAACACTTGATATACATCGAGATTCTAGCACTGGAAATAGAAAAGAAACACTACCCGTTCATATTTCAGCAAATAGTGTATTAAATGTAGAGAAGTGCTTGGAGCAAACAACAGATCAAACATTAACTGGCAATGGTGGATCCACTGAGATGACTGCTGTCCAGGAAGGAAAGCTGCCTGCTAATAATGCTCTGCAAACCTGTGATGGGGATTCTCCGCAAAGATTAAAAAATGCTCAGAGCAGTAATTTTGAATATGCCAAGGAAAAGCCAGTTTATATGTCAGAGAAGTCTGTTGAACAATTACTTTATACTGACCAGAGCATATCCTTGATAAATGAAACTATAACTAAATGCACAGATGCAGATACTGGTAAATATCCTAGTGTTAAAGACTGTTATCTATCAAGAAGTAAACTTAGTTATTTCCATGAACAGAAGGACTTTTTTCCCAGGAACTGCCGTGATGAAAATGCCAGTCAGTTTGCATATGACGAACACTTTTCTGTTAAGGCTGTACCTAAAAGTGCTGAAGAGAATTCACAGGCGAAAGGAAATCACTCCGACTTGAACACACAGAATGACATGAATTCTGACTGTTACCATCTTTCAAAAAATGACTGTAAAGACTTTAAAGTTGTTTCTAATACACAGAACTGCCATTGCCTTATGCAATTGCCTGATTTAAGTGAGACTCTTGAAACCAGAGCATGTAAGAATCTACCCCAAAACATACACCAAGTGACAGAGATAGAAAAGCATGAAGAGACGTTCATTCCATCTAATGAGGATCCATTTTTAACTGATTTTTTGGTAGAGGTGCCCAAATATGAACACAGTGAACGAAAGGCTGACGCTTCCTGTGGCACAGCAGTTAAAAACGTTTCGGAAAGTCAGCCTGCAGTTTCCCCTCACAGCACGTCAGAACAAGGTGTATTTTTTGTTCACCAGACTTCCAAGCCTCCTGAAATGTTCAAAACAAATTCTTCAAGGAGTCACACGTGCACCTCCGGGAGCACGACACCACATAGCGCCCCACAGCCTGGCAGGGCTCAAACCCAGCTCCCCGGCATGGCAAACGAGGAGTATGAAGACACCAGTGATGAAGTGGATATCCAGCCACCGACCGTAACGGGGGCATCACCATTCCTTGTACGCTGGGGCCCGTCGGAGGGCTCTAGTACCAGTATGTCAGCCATGGGATGTTCCAGCACAGGAAGTCAAGTACAAACAGAATCCACACAAATTGTAGTCAAAGTGGATGAAAATTTGAATAAATTGGAATTTTTCCCCGAAGCATTGCAAGGTCAATTCCATAATGTACAGCAGTCCTGCCTTAGCCTGATCTCTTCCAGCACGCTGGCTGGGGCTGCAAACTCGGCTAAATCTACCGAGTCTCCTCGGTGTACCGATCAAACAGAAAAAGCAGAGGCGTCAGTGAGTGCAGCGGGTGGTTTAGGTAACTTACCACCAGTTGCTTCAGGGGATGACCAGTGTTTTCAGGAGCACCCACCTCACAGCAGAGCTCAGCCCTGCTCCTTCGCAGTGACCGCGGACGACGCATTCCCTGGCAAAACGGAAAGGCTGGGGAATCAAGGAGGGTCAAAGCCTCCCGCGACACCTCCGGCTGCTGCCGAGCTCGAGCCGGGCACGTGCAGGCAGGACCCAGCCAAGGGAGGGCTCCCAGCTCCTGGCGCCAAGGAGAAGCTGCCCCCAGCGGCACTGCCCAAGAAACCGCGTCTGGAGCAGAGAGGAAACGTCGGCATGAGTCCCAGCGGGGTGAGAAAGCCCGCGAGGAGTGAGGCAGGCCTGACCCATAGGGAAGAAAGGAAAGAGCAAAGGAAGCTGCTCTGCAAAAAGGACAGCAAAGGTAGGAGAAAATCTATTCCTGTTTCTGTTCCTTCCAGCCCTTTTGACTTGAGTGTTAAATTCCCCACTATTAACTAATTAATTATTTTCCAACATACTGCAAGCAAATGTGCATCAATCTAAATCTAATCCTGCTCTGGGTGACAAATGTGTTTGTGAACTTCTACTTTATGAAACAGAAGCTTCTCCTTCATTGATGGGTATGAGCCAATTTTCAGGAAGCTATAGCAAGTTATTACTGTGTAACTACACAGACTGTAGTAACTGCAGTCGAGGAGGATCATGTTTTTATGTTCCCACAGGCTTATATTCCCAATTACACTCCTGCACTGTGACTCCCCAATTGTGTCTGAAGATATACGGCTGGTTTTGCATTCCTTTTCACCATTACCAGGCATCAATGATGCTCATGAAATTAGCAATATTAACCTGACATGAAAAGCGTTTGACGTGAGAATCAGGTTGCTAGCTGTAGTCTCTAGGAGGTTACCAACAGGTAAAGCAAAATCTTGAAAGCCGTAGCACACCAGCTAAACAGACGTTTTTGTGGCTCCTGTGGATACGTCTCAAGACTTAAAGCCTTATTTTCACTTCTTCACATTAGGTTTTATGCTAATGTTGTCATTTTATGATGCTGTCATTAGCTTGAAAAATATCATTGTGTCACTGTATAATATGCTCTGCCTTTGTGGTGTCTTTAATACCAGCTGGTCTTTTAATCAGAGAAAACATATTCTGAGTAAGAAATGTTTTCCTGTTGGTGCTTTTCCAGAGTACATCTTCCATGAGGTCTCATTCCACAAATTCCAAATGCCTTTGTGTTGGGAATATTTCCATTGACCATGTGGGTCACTGGCTCATTTTTTTTAAGACCTCCGTATTTTACAGTCTCAGTTTCTGTATCGTGAAGAATAGTATTGTCAGGTTCATATTATAAACACTTGTAAACCATCCTGTGCCTCCTTCACAATGCCAAAATGCTGTCATTATCTTGTAGTCCTTAACTGTGGCTGTTTCATTTCAAGCTCCCAAACTGGTGAAGAAGATACAAGCAGAGTTATTCCCTGACTGCTCTGGGAACATTAAGCTGTGCTGCCAGTTTGGCGACATCCATGGCGACTCCACCATTACCTGGACCAAGGATTCCAAGTTACTTGCTCGACTGCAGAGAAGGTCAGTAGATGTTTCTGAAGGTAATTCTGATAAATTCTGAATAGCTGTTGGGAAAATACTGATTTTGTCAGTGGTACACTCTTGTACCTGTTAACTAAATTAATATGACTGGGGAAAAAACAAATTAAACAGGGTAATTAAGAAGAATACTATCGCACAGCTCTTTCTTTAATATTGGGCATAGTTGGCATTCCATCACCCGTGGCTTCTTTCAGCCCATTCATAACCAGCCTCATGCAGCTGTCAAGTACCATGAAAGATCACGTGAAGTTTCACCCCCAGCAGCCAGGCCAAACGATATAAACACATCTGGTTGGTACAGGGAAGGCTGTCCCTGTGGGAGAGGGAAGTGCCTGAGACCTACTAAAAGCAACTCGAGTGCGGTGGAGAGCCTGGCATGGTCACTCCTCTGAACATTATGTTCTCCTGCAAATAGAGCTTTAAGCTGATTGGACTAAAGGGAATTATAGTTAAAGAAAGTGAAATCACTCCTCAGTCTGGCCACTAAACTCAATGGCAGTGCAGCTACAGGAGTGGAATATAAAAACTTCTAAGCTCTTTCCTTAGAAGCTTACCTGAACTCCAGTTTTATGAAACAAAAGTTATTTTCTTCCATAGATGTTCACATTTTTAGCTCTTAAAATTTGTTTATAATGTTTTAAAGCACAAGACTAATTTTATCCAAAAGAAAAGGAAAATATTTCTGTCAGAAAACACAATTCTTACAAAATTAAAAAGTTTTGTACAAACTGTCTCATAAGATGATATACACAATTCTGCTAGATTAAAAGGTTTTCTAGGAAGCCATATATTAGGATGATATTTTCAATGGAGAAAATAAATACTTATTCAGAGTTCCTGTTTCATTTTGATTCTTATTATTTTGACTACACTGATTTTGATGATAGCTTTATAATATCTGTCATAGAAGAATATATTTCTGCTGAGTAATTTTGCAGTGTTTTATCATTAAAATTAAAACTTGCATAATAACAAAGAATATGATGACAAAACATTAGAATTTTCCATTTGTGGAATTATTATAATAAATTTTAAAATGTTGAAATTAAAATGTGATAATTAAGTTTTAGAGACATTCTTATTTGCATTTTTTACTTCAAAAATATTCAGTGGAGTTCAGTGGAATTGTTCTAAATCTCACATCTGTCAAAATGAAACTCTAGCGCAGGAGGCTGGTGTCTACCCAAGCACCGTTTCTTCCTTTGATGTATTCTAATGTGAGCATCTTCTGAAGCGCAGAGCCTGGAGCCCGCGGCACAGCGTAACGCTGCTCTCAGCAGCTGGTGATTAGCAGAAATTATGCAATACATCTCTGAGTGGTTATAACCCATCAACACACAAAATCAGCCTTATTAAAACAGCTTTGAAAAATACACATTGGTTAGTAATACAAATATTTGCTAGGAAATTACATTTACGTTGGGTAAAATTAGTTGTTTAGGGTGCCAAAGAGTCATGAAGCATCATGTTGGCCTGCTAATAGCAACAAAAGCGTGCACACCTTCTCTAATTCTCTGCACAACAGCTTTTAGAGGCAGTAGCCAGGTCGTCATTGTTCCTGCAGGGAGGACACGGTTTGCTGCGGAATATGTAGACACTCAGTGTCGTGCATGTGAGGAGGTTCACAGGCCGAGAGGCCTTTCGCGTGGGCGGTACATTTCTCTTTTAGGATACAGCAGGAGCATCTGTTGTGCAACGGTTAATAGGCTCAATGCTTCTATTGAAGTGGGTGTATACCTTCTTACTCATATCACATTTAAATCAGTCTTTGCATTGATATGCAGAAATTCCAGGGCCAGAAGGAGAAATGTATGGAATAATCAGAAAGATATTTTAAAAGCACTAATGTGAAAAATTAACATCTCTTCCAGTGCCCAGGATGACTCTCCCATCTCTTTGGCAATAGCTAAAGCTAGTAGCAAAGACCAGGGAATGTATTATTGCTGTTTGAAGAATATTTATGGGAAGGTGACTGCTGAATTTAATTTGACTTCTGAAGGTAAAGCTCCATTTATAATTTTAATAGATAATGATAACAATGGCAGTTCTTTTTTCTTGACTATAACATCTGTTTCTTTTCGTTTCCTTGTAGTTTTGGAACATCTCTCAAGTTTCCAGAATTTTGAGGGTGAGTACACATTTGCTTATTTATATGCTTAAATCTTTGTTCTTTTTGGTTTCCAAATGGCATGAAGGATAGAAAAATATGGCTAAAATGATTAGTGCTATTTTCACCAGATGTTTTGCAGCCTTCAGAACCTAAAGGACCAGATTCATTGACTGAGGTTTTCATTCGCTGTGGCAAACTATTTTCAAGTCTTCTTTTTAGCATCCAGTTAAACTGGATTTATGGCTGTTCAGTGTTATCAAGGAGCTACTAAGCAGCTGCATTGTCTTGGTGAATTTGACCCAAGGTAGTTTATTTCTATTGCAAAAATGTGTGAATAAGTTTGCTGTATCCAAGACAGTCCTAGTGATGGTCTGTTTCCTCTGGAGCAAGTGAGGAGCATTTCAGACACGGAGGCCTGAACAGGCTAAATAAGGAAAGGGAACAGAGGCAGACACAAATCCTCATCTGCTGCCAGTAGCTTTTGTCTTCCCTGAACCTGTCGCTAAGTAGAGAACCCCGGGAGGCACCGTTAGTACCGAGACTGAGGCAAGGAAGGCACCTGGTACCTCATCCGTGTCTGTGTCTGCCGGCACTAACCCACCCCTCCCGGTCAGCAGCGCACCCACATTTTCCCAGCTCAGCCTTCTCCTGCTGAGGAACCACTAGAAGCTCTTTGTGCTGCCCTTGAAGCTCCCTGGATGTCTCAGATACGCTTTCCATGGATATAACACTGGTTGCTCCAGAACTAAGAAAATACTTTTTTAATACTTTTTTTTTCAAATACAGTATCTCTCAAATGAAATCTCCGCACTCACAAAGCTGGCACTGCCCTCGAATGCCCTGCATTTATTGCACTGTTTTTCACACAGCCAGGTGCAGTAGAGGAGCACGTTTTAGCAGTTGCTGCATTTCCAGGCCATTCTGAAATCAGAAATCTTCCTATGAGGTGCGTTTATACTTTAAACAAATGATAAGCTTCAGGGGAGGAGAGCTACTTAAAAAATACCGAGTTTGTTTCAGATCTGGATTTGGATTTTTAATTTCTATAAATCATGGAGATACTCACCTCTGCATTACAGCTGTAGTATTTCATCACATTTTGTTTACAAGCATAGGCCTAATGATGAAAGTGCCTCCAAGACTGACAGGCTACCAGCTTGGTGACCTTTTCACAGTTACCCCAAGGGAAGCCGTATGAACCCCTCAAAGCTGCTGAGTCAGTGCTGTGCATTTCCTAGATATCCTTCCCTTTTGCACTGAGCTTTACTGTGCCATCGAAGACAAAATTCCCTGCTCATTGCCGCAGGTTTCCCAGGTGAAATACTTGCTGTAGGACAGCTCAGTGTGTGCAGGGGCGCATGCTGCTAAAGCAGAGTGCGGGTGCCTGCTTGGGCTCCCGCGAGCTCCCGGTGTGGCGCCTCGGACAGGGGACAGGGGACAGGGGGAGGCACCGCGTCCTGCCGAGACGCTCGTGCCCGCTGCGTGCCGGGCGCACCCCGGCAGGTCTCCAACACGGGGCCTTAGCAAGTCGTCTGCAGCGCGATGGCTCTGAAGGAAGGGCCCGCGCCGAGATGCGGGGCGCTTGCCCCGCTCTGAGCTCCTCCGCAGGCCCGCTCCGCATGCCGCGCAGCTGCAGAGAGTCCAGTGCACGCTGGTGTATCATTTCGGAACACGCTGTACCAGCCAAGCGCTTCGCTCAGCTGGTGGATTTCTCTTTTTCTTCAAGAATAAAATGAAACATTTAGTTCATCTTTAAAATAGACAGGACTTTGCATTTAGCAGCACTGTGTAGCTTTTGATCAACAGAGAATGGTAGGTGGAAGTAAAGAGCGTTCTAATCCTAGCTTTTTACTTGAGCTGTTTGCTCTATGCTTCAAAGAGTCATTTATGTAGTCTAAACTGGAGATTACTATGAAAGGGAAGTGAAAAGAATTCATTATTGTGTGATGTACACTTTTACTGTTCCTGCTTATCTTTTCCTTTGAAGCTTGGAAGATGACTTCAGTGGAAGAAGATTTGAAATACAGTTAGAATTTTTTAGTTCATTTTTCTCTCAGCACTTAGCTACTTCTTTTCATCCCTTTATTTTTGGTCCATTCATATTTCACTGATAATTTGAATTTGTGAAATCCATAATTTTACTTTATTTCAGCTGTTACAAAATTAGGCACACATGCTTATGTTAGTGATGCCTTAAAAATCCATGCGTAGGGATTAGAAAAAGGTTGCAGTACAAAATTATCCAGAATTTAAAGATTCTTCAAATGTATGCAGTTGCTCTATGAATGAATTTGGCATGATAATTTATAGAAATGTGGTTCTGGTTGGAAATCACATACAAAATAAAAATCTTACTCTTCTACCTTTTCTACTGAATCTGTTCTTATGCTGGTGCTTGCCAGATTGCAGAGAGATAAACACTTTACCGTGCAGGTCTGCAGGCCTGGCGCTGCTCTGGCCAGTGCACTGGGGGACAGGTTCTCATTGCACAGCGCTGGGTGAGGACCGGGGCTCAGCTGAGTGCCTTTGAAAGCACGTGTGGGCAGAATCCCTCCCTGAAGGGCTTCCAAGCCAAAGCTAAAACAAGCTCTGGAGGTATCAGCAGTGCCCTTCTTTCTTTGGGCTTTGCTGGAAAGCCAGGATAACTGCAGAGCTTCCCGAAATTGCCTTGTGCAAGTTGGTTGCAGAGCTGTATTTCACTCCTAGATTCATATGTGCATACAGTGCTGCACATTAGCTCTTTTACTGCCTCTGTTTTCCCAAAAACACAATTGGAAAGATGTCTATTTGCTCAGTTGCTCACTAGCGCTCAGTCAAATTCACATTCATTTGAAGCTCCCGTTTCCAATTTCATTAACAGGTTTTAGAACAGCTTTTGTGACTCTTTCCTCTGATTTTGGCTTTCTACCATCAAAAAACTCTCCTCTCCTTCACTCTTCTGATTCGCACCATCAAAAGACACTTATTTAGTTTTTAATTCTGAATACATGCATCATATGTTATTTTCTTGTTACACCCCTGATATTTTGAGTCTGCACATATATCCACATTTGC
>JAVCKT010028177.1:21426-34033 GCA_032273925.1 Rhynchotus rufescens | reverse complement strand
CCATGAGGAGGTGCCCTGTCGGGGGAGGAGGAGGACGTGGTTTGACCGGCGGTTTGGTTTCTCTGGCGGTTCGCCTGCCATGGCAGGAGAGAGCAAAGGAGAGGGGGTGTAACAACGGTCATGAAGGCAGGAAACCGTATAGAGGGGTAAGAGGGAAATGGCAGAAGGGATGCCCTTAGTTTTGCTTGTACTTTATAGTGAAGACATTATAAGCTGTTTGGAAGTGGTTAGGATTTTGTGGGTTTTTTTAATTAGGTGCTGTTAGGTGCTGTTTAATTAGGTGCATACTTAGGTGCTGTTATGGCTGTCTGTGTAGTGCATGGTTTTATTGCTTGTTGGTTTGAGTTGCGCTTTTTTTTCCTTTTTTTTTTTCCTTTTTTTTTCCTTTTTTTTTTTTCCTAGCTATCGCATCTTTTTTAGTATTTATGTTCTGGAATGTGGATATTATTTTATCAAAATTGTCATTAGTGATGAAGCTGAAAAAAAAAAAAAGGATTAAATAAATTGATATGTCCGTGGCAAGCTGAAATTACTGTTAACTGAAACTAGGGTACTTATGGTAGTTTAATTTGCTAATAGCAAATCATTAGATCACTTCTATGATCCATGAAAATACAGTAGCTCAGGAATTATTTGTGTGAGCAACTGAAATGTACACTTCAAGGAGATTAAGCACTTCCTCTAGCAAGCAGCCTTGTCCTAGCCTACTGAAAAAAAGTCACATAGGTGGCAGAGGGCAGCATGCCTTGGTACAGTTCCTTAGCCAGTGTTCAAATTTACATCTTTGTTCTCTGCTTTGCAAAACCTATCTGGGAGAAGTGTTTCCGTGCTGAAGTGCAGGACTGTAAGAACTGAGTGTAGCTCTAATCTGCAGATCTGCAGAATTCATTTAACCTGAAGGGTTGTGAGATTTGGAGGGTGTGTAGGTTTTTTTGTTTTGTTTTGTCTTTGTTAGTTGGTTTAACATGTCCTGGGATGAGACCAATAATATCTGAAGGAATAGATTATGTGCACTCTGCTGCGGATTTTCTGCTACTTTAAATAAAGAAATAAATTTCGAAGTATCAAAAGGACTTAGTCATCCTGACAATTTTGTTCAGCATTTTCAAGATAAAGATCACAAACCTACTGGACCAATTTTAATGATAAAGAAAGTGTTTTCAAGTGTTTACATCTTACACGTTTGGAAAAAGCTTGTCTTGCTGCAGGCATTTCAAAAGCATTGCATTATGTTTTTGCATATAAATAACAAAATGTGTGTGTGTGTGAGAGAGAGAGAGAGAGAGAGAGGGAGAGAGAGGATGAGTGGGAAGTTGATCTTCTTTCCTGTCTTCTGTTTTCTGTAATTGTACTGCAGACTTGTGGAAAGCTCTTGCTTTGGGGAATTGCTCTTAGTAAACACCTGGTGACCCCGCTTTATTTTCTTTCCTTTAAAGCATGTGGAAGACTCCAGTGAGAATTGGAGTGTGACAAGTTAGCCGGGGAGAAAAAAAAAAAAAAAAAAAAAAGTTGTACCCTCTGTTCCATGGATCCCTTGGGTGCTCCTTCCCAATTTGTGGATGTTGATAGTTTACCAAGTTGGGCTGATGTCTATGAGGCTAAGCACCTGGACTCTCATGAAAACTCTGCTGAAAGAGCTCAAGTCAATGTTAGATCACCTTTTCCATACAGGAAAGACATCAATGCAAAAATAATCTTATGGTAAGTTCCATGTGACTGTCACGACTTTGTTCCTTTATTGTAGGATCTTACTGCCAGTAACCATTGCTGTGGAATAAAGCCTTTAAGCTCTCTCTTGATTCAAACACTTCAGATCTGAGTGGAAAGTAATTACTTATTCACTGTGAACCTGCAAACCTGAGATTTGCATATATATTATAAATTAAATGTTCATTGTCATTCCTAGATATAGCAAATGAGCAGTGCTTCTTGCCGTTCGTCGTATTTGGATATTTGATAGAAAACCTGAAGAGTCACTTCTATACAACACAATTTTTAAAATATACTTGTTGTCGAGGAGCTTTTTTGATTTATTTGCTTTGCTGGCTTTATTCCTTTGCTTCTGTTACTTTAGCTTCTCGTTCAGATCGATATTTCTTTCATATGGTTCTTGAGGCTTGTTTGGGTTTTTTTTTTTCTTCCCTTCTCTGTCTACATTCCCTGTGTTCCATCTCTGTTTTTCTACCAAAATCTGTTGGCAGGTGCACAGTGCTGAGATATATTTTCTCCATTTTTTTTTTCCTTCCTGCTACTAGATTCTTTTACTTGCTCTCAAAAAGGGTAACACTGACAATTAATATGGAGAGAAAAGGATTTTGTTCAGGGAACAACTCTCTTTCCTGGCTTATACATGCAGTAAACTAGGGCTGTTCAGATATCTCCTGAACCTGGTCAAGAACAAGAAATAAAGAAAGAACATTTAGACTTCTCCTGTTACTTGGGCTTATGTATAGTAAATATCTGCAATTAATAGGTCAGAATTCTGCTATTTCCTCTTCTCTCATGCATCTCCACATTGTGTATCTTCTGCTTGTTTGATCCTTGAGCAGCAGAGTGAGCATAACAAGCAGCAGCAGGGTGCCCTAGATAAGGTGTCTGCAAACAGAAGAGACCACATTGAATAATTTCAATGTTCAATTTTCAAAAGCTATCCGCCCTTCTCTAAGGGATAAAATTTGATTTGGGAACATGTTATACTCCAACAGTTTTGCACGCTGTTTTTCATGTTCTGTTAACAGAACTATGCTGTGTAATACTGCAGCATGGCCTTTTCTATGGGCGACGTTAAGATACTGTGAAGCTGGGAAGTTTTAAGGCAATAAGACATTGCATGCAGTCTTTCTCCATTACTTAGATGCAAAGCATGGTTCTGCATGGTGAGCAGGTCAATGAACGCTATGCTTTGTGGGCATTGGAGTACTATTAAAAGTTTTTCATTAACTTAGCATTCCTTGGCTTGGTAGCGCTTTTGTTGAGGATATCTTGCTTAATTTGACAAGTAGCCTCCAGTAAACTGCTTCTTTGTTTCCTCAGGAAAGGGGATGTAGCACTACTGAACTGCACAGCCATAGTAAATACCAGTAATGAGTCTCTCACAGATAAGAATCCAGTATCTGAAAGTATCTTCATGCATGCTGGGCCTGATCTGAGGGATGAACTCCAGAAGCTCAAAGGTAAATGTTCAGAGACTTCGTGTCATATAAAAAAGCTACTGTCCTTTCTTTGTACAAAGCAACTGCGTTTGTTCACACACTGAAATAAAGGTGTAACTTTTCCTGGTATTAATGCAAAAGAAAGAGTGGAAGCTTTGGATAGACTCTGCTGTGCATTTCCCCTGCTTTTGTCATTCATGAGACAGATCATGGAAAACCTTTGGCAGATATTCAGATTGTTGAACATTCATTTTGTGTGTGTGTGATACAGTAATTCCCATTGTTATCTAAAGCTAGTCAAAACAGTTAGCTTATCAAAGCGTTTACTGTGAGAACCAGTCTTGTACAGCTTCAGAGTTTGCTTTTCTGTTCTGTTTTGTGCATATCCTTTGGCAAGTGGGAGACAGGAATTGAAGTTCACTGTTGTAGAAATTAAGTGGGTTCTAGTGTGTACTCTGACATCTTCTCTCAGTCTATTAATATGCAGCCCCGTAAACAATGGCAACAGCAGATGGATTGATATTGGAACGTACGTCTGAAGTATTACTGACCTGTTAAACTCTTCAGTTCACCTGTCTGTGATTCTCAGATGTTTTTACTGCAATGGCACAAGAGCAGCCCTAATAGAAAGGTATTCTGAGAAAAGAGACTGACATGAAGTTTGCTTTACATAAATTCTTTGTCAACAGAGTTTAGGGCTGATAACAAGATTTACAAATAATATGCTTTATTTTCGGTGTCTGTTAGATAAAAAGTTGCCTTATTTGGTGTATGAGGAACTAAAAGCTTATAGTTATCCAAGGTCATCCAGAAATCTGATAGTTTGCAGTTAAGTTCAGAGCTTTAGTAACTATGGTGCTAAACTGAATTTCAAGGCCAAACTGTTCCTTGATTAGCACCAGTGACTCTTGAGTAACATCTCTATCTCCTCCTCATGTAGTAACAGGGTAGTTAGAAGGGCTGGAATGTTTTTAACACAAGTTAAGTAAGCTACTATCAGTAGCTTACACTGCGGTAAGATGGACATCCTTGTGTTTTGTAAAACTTTTATTGACTGATTCATTTTACTAGTAACCTGGAAAAAAAGAAGGAGGAAAAGTTGCAAAAGAGAGGAGAAAGTTCTGTGTATGTCCTTTGGACAGAAACAACAGTTAAAAGTACATCAGGAAGTTAGAGTAGTTAGGTCCTGCTAGGCTGGAACCAACCTCACCATTCACTCTTCTAAAATAAACTTGTGATTTGTTAGCTTTGTAGAGAGTTCTTTGTAAAAGTTGGGTTGAGCTGCTTTAACTTCCATGCTATTTCATAGTCTCTACCCTTACTGACACTGATGGCTTCCTCTGTGTAATGTATTTGGGACATGCATACAGGATAGTTTCCTTTTAATCCAATTACTGAGTCCTTTCAGAAAGCAGTTCTTTTGAAATGCTTTACTGGCATGTTGTATGGGGAAAATAGGAGGGTCTGTGTTACAGTTATGGCTTTGTACTCTTAATGAGTGGGTCACGGAAATGGAGGTAAGTTAAGGAACTAGTCTTCTGTCATTTCTACTTCATTTTTGTACTCTTTTCCTCTTTCTCTTGAACTTTCTGCCCAGCAGAATGTTTGGGAACGTTTTGGTAATGTTTGGGAATGTTTTGGACGTTGTCCAAAAGCAGCCCAGTGGGTGAAGCGGTAACTCTTGGTGTCTTGTGGGAGATGTTTTTGTGTTTGTGTGGGTTTTTGGTTCGTTGTTTTTTGTTTGTTTGCTTTCCCTGCTGCTACTTCATGCTTATCTACACTTTATAAACTCTAAGAAAAAAAAAAAATGATCGAAAGCATGTGATAAGCTGTCCTTCCAAATGCCTGTGTTCTTTAAGGCTCAGTTAACTCTTGTGTTCCTGGAAGCAGTGTGTAGTTTCTATAAACCCAGAAATATTGTAGCCAGGGTCCAGACTTGTAAGTGGACTGCCATCAATATGTATCACCTTCCATTTTATATACACATACTTATTGCTGTCTCATTCTAACAGCAATGCTGTTATACAGTAAGACTTTTTCCTCTACTGCAGACTTTATATGGAAGGCTCTGACTTGCCATTTTAAGTTTGGAGTGAGGCTGTTCTAATGATTTTAAGTATCACTGGAGTAAGAAGTAAAATTGTGCCTTTGCTCCTCATTTTGCTACAGATCTTGACCTTGTACACCTCACCCTACAAGCTCATGTAGTTTTCTATCGTAAAAGAGGTATTGCTGTTTAATAAATCTAATAGAGATCATCAGATAGAAGACATTGGGAAGTGCTAAGTGTGATCTAGGTATAGCTACAGATTACTGTTAGTAAATCTAGTCATCTGGATTTATTATTCTCTATTGAGTTCACAGATATACCTCACTCAAACTTGCTTCATCCTTTTCCAAAGGAGAAAATATTTAAGATATTTTTGTTTAATTACAGGCCTTCATTTTTTTTCTTTTAAAATTGTGCAATTTTGATGTATCAAGGAGGAAGAAAATTACTTTATGCACTGTTTCCTTTTACTTATTTTGTTCCATGTTGCACTTACCTAATTGTTCTTTTGATTTTTTTTAAAGAGGCACAGTAATTCAGAAAAGTATGGTTAGTATGTTATTTTATCCTTTCTGCTTAATTCAGAGAAAAAAAAATGAAAGTCTGCAGAAAAGAATGATCTGATTTATAGGTTCTAAATATTTCCAAACCATGATTTATAGGCAGTGTGGTATTGCTATTAAAAAAAGCATGCTAAAATTTCTGGATAAGAGAGATTCTCAGTGTGGAATGATTATTGCCATTAAATAAATTTCACTTATTTTGTTAGCATGCCTGAGCACTACAAGGAACCGAGTGGAGTGGGAGAGGGAAAAAAATACTCCTATGCAGAGCGGAGTTTCATGACCTTGAGCCAAACTACAGCAGTACTGCTTGCTGAAGGGGTAGTTGCAGCCACTTGTTCATATCCCATTCCTTATCATTTGTACTAGCAAGATCATATTGAAAGCTAATCTAAAGAAAAGATTAGTTTGGGCCAGATCAGCAGGCTAAAATGTCTCTGCACAGCAGTACAATTGGAAGGGTGAGGGTGGGTGTATGTTGGAGGCTAGAGAGAAAGAGTGGAAGTAATTCTTTAGCAACTGTCCAGGAATTGGACTGAATTAAATTGCATGTTGGAGGGGAGAAGGAGAGAGTTCACAAACCTCTTGAGATGTCTTTTTTATATGCAATGAAGAAAAAGACCAAACTTTTTCAACACAGTATTTGTTTCAGTAATCAGAAGTTTCCTGATGAGTTGGTGGTAGTTGAGAGATCCATGAATCAATTTGGCAGTTTTGACAAAATGCTCTTCTCTAGTGCTTTTTTAGTGCTCTGCTTTTTTAGTACAAAAACTATATAACATGCAAAGAGTAGCCAAAGAGCAATGTAACCCCAGTGAGGTAGTGATGTAAAGAATGGTAGCATGCCATAAATGATCCCAGAGTACAAAACTGGAGAGGGCCAAGTGTGGAACAATCAACTAAGTAGTTTGAACTTCGTGATCCTAGATTGTCAAGAAAGGTGTGATCTCCTCAAATGATATTCCTGCCTCTTGAACACTGAGAAACTTGCATAACAAACAAAGTTGCCTTGAGCTGGGAGATAAAAAAAAAATATGCTTAGGTTTTTTTATTTCAAATAGTTTTGCCATCAGCTGGTGCACTTGATTAAGGACACTGTTGTCCTTTCATCCAAAAAGCAAATTCCCAAAACCAATTAAATTTGGAAGGACTTTTTTGTTGTTGTTGCTGGTTGTGTAGCATATTTGTGCATTACTTTTGGGGTTAATCATTTTTCCCTCTTGTCTCTAAAAGCAATGTGGTAAGCACTGCAATCAAGATAACATTTCTAGCAACTTCTGGTTTCTCTTTGTATACATAGACTTTAAAGGAGAGAGAGGAATGAGCACTGCTGTCATCTCTTTAGCTTGAATAAGTGATACTGGGGAGCTATATTAAGAAGTAGAAAGCTATCCTTAAAGTATTTGAACATCAAAGTATTTGGTGTTCAAAATACTGCCTTCTGTGTATCATCTTCTGACAGAGGCTTGTGTGAAAGTGGAGAAAACAAGGAACGTGAATAATTCTAGCCTTCTTATTAGGATCATTGGTGTTTTTGTATGTTATGCTTATTTCTTCAGGGTGCAGGACAGGGGAGGCCAAACTCACCAAAGGATTTAATTTGGCTGCACGATTCATCATTCACACAGTGGGACCCAAATACAAGAGCCGATATCGCACAGCAGCTGAGAGCTCCTTATACAGCTGTTACCGCAATGTCTTGCAGCTTGCAAAGTAAGTGTTTGACAACTTAGGTTTGTACCATCCATGTTGCAGCTCTTCTTCTAGATACCTTGGATTGTGTGTGGTGCCATATGGCTCTGAATATTTTCTCACATCTACAGCATTTCAGTGAGACCATAAGAATGTGACTAGCGTCTTGTCTTTTTCTATCTATATTGCAGAGTGAAAAAAGCATGCTGAGAGGTCTGAACTGGTTGAAGTACTGGAACTGTGTAGCTAGAGCTGTGCAGCATTCAGTCACTCTGAAAAAAAGCATCATTAATATGACTGTGCTGTGCTCCATGCTGCAAACAGTTTTAAATGAGTTTGCTCAAGCAGCTGACATATGACAATGCAACTGCATTGCTATTCCCTACAGGCAGATCTGACTGTTTTATCATTTCTTGTTTGACCTCTGTGTCTTCATGCCACAGCCACCTAAAATTTTGAGTGAAAGATTATTTCTAAATCCATAGTTGAAGATGGGTCTGTATTGGTGTTTAATCTGTGAGTTTCTACACTATAATTAAAAGGAAGTTTATTATTGATCTTTCTGATTTCTGTTCTTCATTCTTTTCTATATTTTGTTGTTCTCTCATGATGGCTCTTTGTAATATTAGCATTCAGAAGTAAGTATTTAAATAATGGCTATGTCAGAACATGTAATTATACTTCACATCTCAGAATTGAAAAGATCAATTCTTCTAATTCTGAGAGCTGTCTGCAACACTGAGGTAGTGACTGTTTCATAATTAAGATTACAACTAAGTATTTTCTAGTATATGTCATTTTCTTCTGCCTCAGAATTGACAAGGAAGGTCTGGCCTGGACCTCTTAAAGCGGTGAAAATAAATGATTCTGTTTATTGAATCCTGAGTGTTCTTTAGTTTGTCTAATTTCAGGATTAACTTTTGATGCTTAAAATTGACTGCCAAACCCCTCAAATAATTGTTGGCAAAACCTATACTTTCATTTCCTAGAAATATGTGTCTGTGCTGAAAAAGTCTTGCATTTGTCTCTGCTTTTATTTAAGTGTTTTTCATTCCATGATGACAGTTGCCTAGTCCTAGAATCAATTAGGCTACGTCAGGCTTGTAGGTCCAGACTAAAATAGCAGTAGGTGAGGTGAAAGAATAGGAAAATGCTTGCTGTAAGGAACACTTTATTTTCCCCAACTTTCCCTTGCCATCAGTCCTACATAGGAAGAAAGGATTTTGGAAAACATTACAAGGAACTTGAGAGAACTCATTCAGAATATGAAGAAATTGCAGGAACAGCATAGCTGAGGTAAAAGGAGAAACCTGAGAACAAACAAGGAAAAACAGAGTGGAATAATTAATAATTTCATTACTCTGTGCTTTATGATGGTATGTATGCATCTTGTCAGCAAAAAAACTTAAAATCCTTTTGTGCAAACCTACAAGAGATTTGCTGTTGCATGGAGGTGGAAGAAAACTGCTGGTGTTATCTGCCATCATAGTTTGGTTTCATCTCAAATTATGCTTCTGTTCACTTGTTTCTGTTCTCTGGATTTCAGGGAACAGGCAATGTGCTCGGTAGGATTCTGTGTCATAAACTCTCTGAAAAGATGTTACCCTTTGGAGGATGCAACCCACATAGCACTGCGTAAGTTGATGCTAGAAAGTGTCATAAACTGGATGGCTGTAATCGGCAGTGTGTTAAATCCTGCCAATCCATCCATGGATGGATTAGGAAATAGAGAATAAAAATAGACGGTCCTTTCTCTGTTGAGAGATCATCAGTAGGCATCCATGGGGATTTCTGTTGGGCCTTGCAGTGTTTAATGACTCTGAACAGGTGATGAGCAGTAAGAGTTTACTGATTTTATTAAATTCTTCAGGATAATAAAGATGAGGCCTTACTATGAACAACTGTAGATGGATTTTAAGCAACAGAGTGAATTTCATCTGTTATTTTAGTGCCAAAACAATGTAGGCAAATGTAAAGTGATGGTTTTCTTCCATATAGGTCTGCCTCACAAAATGATGGAAGTACTTTGAGCGGGAACAAAAAAACTTGAGGTTATGATAATTCAATAAAAACATCAGTAATATTTGAAAGACCAAGCTGAGTTTTGTGAAAGAGGACAAAATGAAGGATGTTATACTCTTATGCTATAAAACGATGGTTTGTCCACATCTTTAAACTGATTACTTTAAACTGTAATCAGAATACAGTAGAGCTAGAAGAAGTACAGAGAATGTCAACAGGAGTAGACAAAGGTGCCTTTTGCTAACTGCATTTAATTTTTTGCAGGTACTGTCAGAAGGTTCTTGGAGATTCATGGAGAGACCCTGGAGAAGGTGGTGTTTGCAGTCTCTGAGCTTGAAGAGGTATTTTCTTCATATTGATTCCACCAAAAGTCATGGTTATATGTGATCTTCTCTGTGACAGTGTTGTCTTCTGCACCTTGGTGCTGATTTTGTTTTTTTCCTTCAAATTATCCTGTCTTACATGGACTCTTGGACCCTCAGCATTCTTATGTGTCTGTCTACTATCTTTTCCAATGCTGTTGCTCTCACTTTCAGCAGTTGTCATGGATATTGCCTTTTCCACTTCTGATTTCTATGTTCCCAAGCCATGATAGGAGTCAGCATTGTACATTATGCTGGCAGTTATGACATTGCTTTTTCCATGCTTTAAAATGATCTCGACTTCCAGTTCAGCATGCCTATAGATAACCCACTATTTTTAAACCCCACAGTTTTTCAAATATTAAGCTTGTTGTTTGGACTATCTGCCTTTATTGTTAGGAGCCCAAAATAAACTAGCAAGAGAGTTAATATGTTGCCTCAAAATCTCAGAGAAGATCCCTGCTACTAGGGCAGGTAATACATAACTGAAGAGCAAGAATAGCCCTTCATGTGCTTTTCTTATTTGTAGGCCACTTACCAGAAGCTGATGCCTCTGTATTTTCCAAGATCATTGGAAGAAGAAATACAATCCTTGCCTTGCCTCCCTGCAGATATTGGCAATGCAGAAGGAGAACCAGTAGTACCAGAGCGGCAGATCAGGATTACTGAAAAGCCGGGTGTTCCAGATGGTGAGTACTTAAACTGAACTTAGGAATAAGTATCTACCTGTGAAGGTCAATGAGACTGAAAAAGCACACAGAGAGCAAAGAAATGTCCTTTTCTCCCCTCCTCGCCTAAGATAGGCTATAATGAAGAGAAACAAGCTGCCTGATTTTTAGCTGCATGCTTTCTGCAACCGTAACTCCCCTGTCTGCCTCATTGCGTGCAGTACTTAGAGGATGTGGTAGAAATATTGTTCCTTTTCTTTTGCAAACTTTCTCTCAAGGTAATTAAGTGATTAAGGCTCTTTTTTTTTCCCAGCCTTCTGCAGGCTGTTACTGAACAGACGTTGTTTCAACGAGCTATCTTACCGTACGTTAACAAAATACTGTATGCATAATCTCCTCAGGCTAAAGATAGCATGTATGCTGAACTGGTAAATACTCAAAAGAAACGTGTCAGGCTTGGGATGGTGAGGGATGAATGGCAAAACACTTGAATAAAGGTAAACAAGCATAGCTGGTACATTCTGTTATCTTCATGTGGCAGTACTATGCAGGCTTGCAATTCTCTCATGAAGTCCTAGAGCATTAAAAATGGAGAATGTGAAATGTATTCAAAGATACTCTGATTTTTACATGACCAGTTGAGATAAGGCTGAATATGCTACAAGGGTACAATTTTCCTGTTCACTGTGTGATTCCTGATGTACGTATTCTTCCTGTTCAGACTCCAATCTGTTTTCTTTTTCATCTCCAGATTTCAGGTTATGGTAGTGTTTGTAACTCTGGCTGATAGCTGTGAGGCATTCAATTATTAACTGATTATTTATGACGTTTAGTTTTTCACAGCTACAGTAGCAAAGAGGTGGAGCAGAACCCTTGCTCTGTTTCCCCAAGGTCGCTATAATATTGTTGCTGTAACACTGAAAAACTCAGTTCACAGAATCACAGAGTGGTTGAGGTTGGAAGGGACCTCTAGAGCTCATCTAGTCCAGCCCGCTGCTCAAGCAGGAGCACCTAGAGCACATGGCACAGGGCGGCATCCAGGCGGGGTTTGGAAGATCTCCAGAGAAGGAGACTCGACAGCCTCCCTGGGCAGCCTGTTCCACTGCTCTGTCACCCTCAGAGTAAACAAGTTCTTCCTCACATGGAGATGAAACTTCCTCCAATCCTCACTGCTCAAAGAGGCAGTGCTAGCAATCTTAGCAGTATTTCTTAATGGCATGCAAGTTCAGTGGAGCATTATGGTGTTGTTCCAAGCAAGTGAGCACATGCTCAGCACACAGTAAGGTTGTGAACAATACTGTAAAAATGTTCAAATTGAAGTTATCGCCAGCTCTAGAACATCTGTTCAAGTCGTGTCAATTTGAAAGGAAGAACTGAGCTGTTCTTACGGTGTGGTAATGGCAACACCTTGAAAATTGTAAACCCCACGTCATTCTTTCCAAAATCTATTCTGGAGTCCTAATGAGAGAATCTCCCATTATTCCTTCATTACAAACTGATGACTGACATTCTAATGGAGTTCATAGTTATTCGATCACATGCTGTAAATGCTCTCAGTGGTACAAGTGAGATATTGGAGCCCCATCAGGATAGATGGTGCTTTTGGTTTTTTTTTCCATTAGTTTCTGACACAATGAATGGGCTACCATCATGAAATACATAGCAATGCTGCAATGCTTCGACAACTTTGCTATTCACTATATGTAGCTTAAACATGTTGTGCTACCTCTCTTTCTACTGCAGATGCTTCGGATGAAGAAGGGCTGGAGGCAGATTTGTCTTTCATTGGTTCTCACGCTTTTGCTCGTATGGAGGGAGATGTTGATAAACAGAGACGCCTCATCCTGCAGGGACAGTTGTCAGAGGCAGCATTGCAAAAACAGCATCAGAGGAAGTGAGGGGTTTTTTTTTGTTGTTTTTTTTTTTTTTTTTTTGTCTCTGTAAATGTCTTCGATTAGCCAACTGCTCAGAGGCATAATAATTTGTTACTATGAAGTCTGATCTTCTGGCAAGGAAATATAGGTAAAGCCTATTACCACCTGTAGCTCAGTAGTAGCACCTTTGGAGAGAAGGGAAGGGGCAACAGAAGGAAAAAAGA
>JAVCKT010028177.1:0-17480 GCA_032273925.1 Rhynchotus rufescens | reverse complement strand
AAACACAAACTTTTTTTTTGTTTTTTTTTTTTTTTTTTTTTGTGCTTTCTCCTGCTGTCTGATTGGCAGATGACAAACCATGAGCAAAGACTTCTGGAATTCCTGTAGTCCATTTTTATTGGTATTACAGTTTTCATGTAGTTCATTACCTGGTTATTTCACTTTTTCTATCCCAGCAACAGCATGTGTCTTCCATACCAATTAGTGAGCTGCCCTGGTAAGGCAGAGAATAGTGTATGAGGCAGCAATGAGATTAATCAGGATTAGAGAGTGTGAACTAACAAAGTAAAATAGGAAGAATGGCCTTGTGATGTGGGATGCAGGAAGACCCTGTCAAGCATTTAGGAGATACAGCAGTCTGTTATCCTTGGCTATGGTCTGTGTGGAGGAACAGGGGATGGAGCTCTTTCTTCCATACTTTGCATCAGTATGAGTACTTCAAATGAAGCAAGTGTCAGCTGCAGCCCTCAGCAAAATCTTTGCCCTTTTTTTTCAATGGTAGAAATGCGATCCTCCATTTTCCTGTCAGTTCAACCTCTGAGTTTATTTTGCTTTTTTGCTAACAGCAAATTGTTGCCTTGAAAAAAATCTTCACTTTGCTTGTGTTCAGTGGGATTTCTTTAACTGCTAAATTTCCAGAGATTCCATTTTTGCTCTGTGTGCTCACATCTGGGACACTGTGAGACTTGGAACTTCCTTGTTTTTACGTAGGTGAGACCAAGGCTTCCTAACAGTATCGTGCGTTTCTGTCAGAATATTAGTTGTTCCCATAGCATACTTGTCTGAGGTTTCAGCAGTAGGATTACAGCTTCTAGCTCATGTTCATTTGGAAATCTAGGAACTGACATAGATATCTACTCAAAAAACATTATTTAAGTTGCAAAGTTGGATACTCAGAAGCTACTCGGAACTTGTATTTTGGATTCCAAACAGTGCTTTATTCCCTTTCTCTCTTCTCATGAAAGAGTGCTTTATTTCTGTTTGGTTGGGAAGTGTTTAATATTGAGGATGAAAATTCGTACTCACTAGCTTATTGCCATGGTCCTTGTCCCTTTGAAAAAAAGCAGGGAAACTCAGCAGATCTTTGGCAGGAAGAAGGGAGTATGAGAGTCAGAGGCCCCAACTTCCTGGAAACAAATTTGGTTCATATCTAGCAGCACAGCTGGAAGCAAAAGAGAGCGTATGTCCATGTCTCTCAGCCAAGCCTTTTCTTGAACTGAAAGGCAAGTGGGATTGCTACTGGCTGTTGCAGAGACTGTCAGCTTATGAAACGTAACGACAGATATGCAGCAGAAGTCCTGTGGTATAAGGGGACCACAAAAGGGAATGATTTTTAACACCACTATTTTTTTTGACATTTTAGGGCCATTGGCCCTGTGAAACATTGCTAGACCAGAAGTGTCATATCTCTTCAAAAATGTTTAGCTCAATCACCTTTATATTTGGAGCACTGACTTCAATACCTAGAAATGGAGAAAAAATAACCCCTGCCTCAAATGTAGAAGCAAGGCGAGTGTTTTCGTACAGCTTCCCAAACCCATTACCCTTGTACATGTCTCATTTTAAATCTCTGATTTAAAATATTCATTTTACAGCTCTGTTGAATCCTGGCACTGCTAATGGCTGCCATCTGTTAATACTGCATAGCTTATCACTGGACTAAAAGAGATCAAGAGGCTTTTCATCATATCTCTTCAGAACTGTGCTTGTGTTTTAGGGGGATGTAAATATGCTTCATGATGCCAACCAAGATTTGTTATTTGATTTTTAAATGTGAAACTGTTTTACATTATGTGTATTCTGAGGATAAATGCATATCTAGAACACATGGTTTTTCAGTTTGCTGGGAAGAAGATTCAGAAGTTATTCTACAATGCAGAGTAAGTGAAACAGGGTTTGTCACTGAAAGCTCCTCTTCTGTTCCCTAGTCCTGCCTTTATGTGTTTACTTGTGTGAGCATTCCTGTGGGTTGGACTCGATGATCTTGAAGGGCTTTTCTTGCATGGAACCATTATGGTGAGAACTCTAGTCTCTGTAGTGCTTCTGCGACTTAACAGTTCCTGTGATTAAGTGTCCTGGAAAGATTCATTAAAGATGTGTGTGTATTGGAGGCAAAGATACTTGATATTTTAACCCTGTGGCTTTCTAGTTTGGCAGAGTGAATTTTAGTCTTTTATTCACATTAAAAAAAAAAAAAAAAAGACAATAGAGACAAACTGTCCTGAGTGCAGCTATGCAGTGTATGTATGCAGAATGCAGTGTATTTTCAGTGCAGTAAGCACTAACAGGGATTTTCTTTAATTACAGGAAAAGATGTCTCAAATTGTGTAATAGTGAGAATCTTCCTGTTAAATCAAACAGGATTTTGATCAGGAAAATCCAATTTTCCTGATAGCCTCAAATATATTATCTACATTCCTAATAGGCTTTTGTATACTATCATCCATAATAATTATGCTTCTTACTTGTCATTCATAATATTACTTGGAATAAGCACTGCTTCAATACAGGATTGCAAGTATGTTTTCTGGTTTAAAAACTCATTAAAGTGAAGGGCCAAGTGTTGCTGATGATAAGAGGTCTTGTTAGATACCTACAGTATTAGTGGATGCCAATAATAGTTTTTGCTAACATGGCATGTCCTTAAAATAAAGAAACTATCTTAAACTTTCTGTCCTACTTTCCACCTCATTTTCTTTTTTTCTTGTTTCTTCCTCAGGAAAATACGCTGTTTTGAGGAGACAACATAGTTATTCCAGAAAAATTTAAGCATCTGCTTTTTGTTTAAATATTGTACTTGTATGAATCACTCTTTGATTTAATATTTGAGCTTATCTTCATGGGGGGATTTCAAAAAAGTGGGAATTCCCACTTTCCTCAACATTTTTCTTGCAGTATTTCTTCTCTTCTGTTAACTTGCTGCAGCTAGCATACAATTGTGCCTGCTTAGAAACACTTGCCCCTATCTGATAAAATGCTAGATCCTTGTCAAAGAGCATAAATGAGCAAAAGGTTTCTCTAGCAAAAGCTTCACAAAAATATAAAAGGAAATTATAAGTCTTTCTCTCTCTTTTGTAAGATCTATATCTTCTTAAGAAGCTGCAGTCCTGGTAGGTTTACCTTAGGAACTTCCAGTATTTTCTGCTTCTCTTTTCTCCAAGATGAGTAATGTTGATGTATATTAAATACAGTGGCTGCTCCAAGATTACTTTATAACTTGGCAGGTTGGAAGGCATTCTTATGCTGCTATTAAACCTTAAACAATATAAGAAGAATGACTGAAATTACTGAAAGGATGAACAAAACGCTTATTAGAGTGGAAAGATTTTCCTCCAATTCCTTCAAGATATTTTTCCTTTCCTTTTCTGGAGTGTAATTTCTAAAGCAATTCCCATGTTCTATGCTGACTCTCCATTGAATTCAGGTACTTCAGTGGATAGAGCTTTTGTGCTCCCTGCCATTCCACTGTTTGTCATCTCTCTATTTTCTATCTGATTGTCCTTTGTCCATTCTACAATAGACACTCAGCCTTGAGGAAGTGGGTATGGTGCTTGTTAGGTCAACAAGCATCTCTTCAGTCCCATCTCTCTGTGTTTTTTTTTTTTTTTTTTTTTTTTTACGTTTTCTTTGTGCTGTGTACCTTTGTTCTGACATTCTAGGCATCTTTCTCAAGATAGACCAGGTAAGTCTGTCACTTTTTCAAGAGGGTTTATGTCCCATGCCCTTTTTTTGGGGGAGGGAGAAGCTTTAGAGCAAGTGACCAGATCATTCCTTCTTAACATCTGATCTGTATTGCCTTTATACCTTAGTTTGCCTGTATTGCTTTTATACCTTAGTTTGGTCTGCCATGTTTTTACTGTCTGGATTTTGAAGAACATAATCTTTCTCACTGCCATGCTCAGCAAGAGGTGCAGTTTCCAGGACACTGAATGCATCATTGTATCTGACCCACAGTCTTCTCTCTTTGGAGAACTGAACTCTTCTCCTGACTGTTGTTGCTCTGTTGAATGGGCTCCCAGCTTGAAGTGCATCATGAATTTCTCCATCCAGTAGCAAAAGTTCTTTGAGAGAGTTTTCTGTGTGAAACTAGTGACTTTTCTGTGCAGAGGTATATTGGGATTTCAGAGTGGAACAACTGGGGTTTTGTTTTGGTTTGGTTTTTTGTTTTTTTTTTTTTTGTTCCATGTTAACATGGCACCTAAAGAGTTCACTAGCAAGTGGCAATTTTAGTTTCCCATTCTTTGAGACTAAGCTGACTTCTATCAGCCCAAATCTGAAAAATTCAGAGTGACTGCAAACCCTATTTTACTCCTAAATCCTGATCTGAGCACTTGTGACCTGCAGAATAGCAACCTCTGAATCTTGCAAAGGTCTATGCTTGTCTTCCTCTTCAGTCTGCCCGAAATAGGCTAGAAGAGAAATAAAGAGATGATACAACCTTCAGTTTTAGAGAAGGTTTTGAAACATGGAAGTTTGTGTAATCAACCTAATAAGTAATATTTAGCAATTTCCAGAAGTATTAGTGGTGTTTTACTGGCCTTTGCAAAACAAAAATTCCTTGAACCATTGTCACCCAAAGAATATGACGTATATATACATAAAGTAAAATCCTATATAGTAAGTTGGTAAGGCTTTATGTCATTTAAGAAATTTGGTAGAACAGGAGGGACATATGTGCATATATGCTCTACCAACACAAAGCAGAGAGGAGATTTCAGTAGGACCCTGGAGCAGCTGAACATCTTACACCCTAGAATTGCTTTTTCTGTAAAAATTTGAAAACAGAGAGTTGAAAGTGCTTCTGTTAGATACAAAGTCAAATAGATTGTACTCTGACTAAACTGCAAGTGAAAATTTGCCACTATACAGACTTTTGAAGACTAAAACAGCAGAATAGCCTTCAGTTTTATAATTAGCACTAGCTTTAAAGCTCAAAAGACAATGCTTGCTGTTGGCCAGTAATGTGCATTTCCTTGTTCTTGCCTTGATATCAGAATTTCAAATTTAATTTTCAGCCTGTTTAACTATGGAATGTAATGTTGAACTTGAAGGTTCTAAAACAGCACCATCATAATTAATTTTTCTTGGGGTTGGGGGTTTATTTCCAGGTCTCAGCATGGTTTTTCACAACGTTCACCATCTCAGGGCTAAAGGACAAAATCCACTATGTGGAAAGCCTTCAGCAGTTATTCACAGCCATACCCCCAGAGCAGATTGATCTGCCTCCTTTTGTCCTCGAGTATGATGCAAGGGTAAGTTATTTCCTGTGGCAGTCTCTGCTCTCAAGTGTAGTTATTGTGTCTCTCCCATTCTAACCTGCAAGAGCTTGAAAGGGGCTTGGCTTCTGTATCTTAAGAAGGGGAGAGGAAGAGGAAGCTTTCTGGAGAATATAACTGTTCTTCTGTGAGTAACAACTTAGATGTTTTCTTATTTTAAAAAAAAAAAAAAAGTCTTCAGTCCATGTAAAGGCTTTGGCCAAGAAGCAGGCTCCTGTCCCAATAAAACATCTCCTTTGAGCATAGGAATAAATGACCTTATTCTTCAGCAAGAAACTGTGTCATAACATGCTGAGGGCCAGCAGGCAAGATACAATTAATGTTAGCTGATGAGACTAGTTTGGGAGCATAGATCAAGATGCAGTGTCTATCTTGCATTACAATGCATGTTGCTAAGATCAAATGCAGGGGCTCTGGTTCCACACCTCTATAGTTAAAATAAGGTTCAGCAGATCTGAAGGTGAAGCATCTCTTTGATCTCGATTGAAGGGTAAAAAATAGCTGGATTCTCAGCTGTTGAGCTGAAGCAGCTTTATCTATGCCAGCTTTAAAGAACAGTTGCCAAATAAGCCCATTGCCCTGTAGCATCTTTCAGCTTTCAGTTTTGAATGCTGGTACTTCTGTGATTGTTCTGGCTGTGAGGAAACCACAGCAACTTGAGTCACAGTACCACCCTCTCAGAAGATTGCTATCTGCTTTTCTTCTTCCCATGTCAACAAGTACAAAGCAAGGAGGGAAAGAGGGGAAAGAAAAATGGGACTGTTGACAAGTGCCTTACTTCTGTGTTGGTCCTTCTTCTTTCTGCCCAAATGATGGGAGAAATATGGCTTGAATTGTAAAATCAGTCGAAAAAGGAGATGCCCTGGCTGCAGAGCAAGAGCCAGAGCCGTGGCATGTCTGCATGAGTGACTTGGTGTTGAACAGAGTGGTCACGTAAGCACCTTTGGCTTCTGTGCATCATAGCTTTGGCTTAATAGCAAAATTTCAACCTGCACCCTCTGCCTAAAATGGAAGTGAAACCAAGGCCTTGACAGGTTACCAGAATCAATCCTCTCTTGGTTGAATTTTGCTTGTTGTTACTGATGGAAAAAGTCAGAAATACTCATTTATTTATGCCTATGTATGATTCATCCATTGCATCAAGGTCTGTTGGAGAAGATAAAAAAAAAAATGATCAACTGATGATTTTCTTTTCTTTGTTTTCAGGAAAATGGGCCTTACTATTCCTCTTATCCCCCATCTCCTGACTTGTGATCTGCAGCTCTGCAATACTGCTGGTTTCCCATGGATCCGTGATCTGATGCCTGCTGATATCATGTGCATTTGCTCATGTACAGAATTCAGAGAGAGGGTTTTCCTTCCCCAGCTCTGATATTTTTTTACTGAGATATTTTCAAGCACTCAAGCAATCAGAGAACTTTATGCCACTGTGAACTGTACAACTATTTCAAATATATTTATCTAATGAAAAGTTTGATTTCGTGATCACTGGGTGCATTTTATTTTCTTCTTTTTTTGAAGCTATTATGTTTTATTCCTGAATAGACTTGCTCTTTTCTGGGAAATCCATCAAAAACATTTGTTCATGTTTTTACATAGTATTATGATTTTCCAGCTCCATTTGCAATACCCATTTTTGACTGGTCTGTATAAATGTTGTACAGCACCAGCCTGACATGTTGCTTATCATACCGTCTCTGTGCTTCCTATCTGATTATTTCCCTTTCTGTTAGTGCTGATTTCTCTGGTCTTGACCCAGCAGAAGTATCTGACATTGGGAATACCACTTCTGCAGGCTGAACAAAGTACTACAGCCAAGAAAAGATTACTGCAACACTTCCAAGTGCTAGGTGAGCTAGGAGCCTGATAACAGTCCCTGTCAGTTTTCCTTGGGTGATGTGACATGTCAGGATTCCACTACCTGTGGAATAAGAATAAAGAATAAAATTTGAAAAACATTTGCAGCTGCTTTTCTCTGACTGTATTCATTTAGATTCGCCTTTTAAATGGCAAGAGGTGTATGTATAAGAAATGAATGCCCCTGCCTTATGTCTGTACTGAGAAATCTGAGGGGATGACCCTAACCAGTAGTGCTAGGATTTTCTTAGAGATACTGGAGTCCATTTTGTTTTCCCTCCTGTTAATATTCATACCACTTTTGACAGACACAATCTATATGACAGAGCTCAGCGGTAGTGGTACTTAAAGAATCAGAGGTTAAAAATCCTTAGGCATTCCCCTGCCTGCCTGTGAAAAATTAAGAGAAAGTGGGAGGTGTTGTGTTAAACAAGAAATTTTGCATTCCCAAATATAGAATGGTGGAATCCCTAATAGAAATAATGCCACAACAATACCAAGTAAGAAAATATTACACTCTTCATGTTTTAATTACAGCTACTTTCCTGCCACAAATTGTATCTCCTTGCTCCCTCAGCAGATACTTGTTCTGTCCATTTTGCAGCAGCTAGGTTTTTGACTCTAAGCAGGAGTTGCCATGGAATAACCTGAGAATGTGATTGTGTCCAGTGAGCTGACAGTAGACAGCCACTCCTTTTCTCTAAATTGTTGGGATAAAATAGAAAATTCTTTGTTGGTCTCAATCATCTGATTGCTTACTTTATATTTGCAACATGAGAGTTCTTTTGCTCACATAACTATGACCACAGTGAAAGATGGGCTGTACCAAGTATCCTCTCTTTCCTATCTTGACCTCCTTTTGGCTTAACATTGCGTTCATACTCCAAATGTCCTTAGCATGCTCTTATGTCAGTTACAGTTGAAGATAATCACTAGACTGGGGTTTAAGTATCTTGCGTATAGAACTTATAAGTGGTATTGCTTTTTAAATGTTTACGGGGTTCTCTATGTGGTTCCAAGGTGCTGCTAAAAGTCTGAAACTGTAATATGATGTAAAACAACCTTGGTGTTAATACTTAGGAGCATTGACCTTTCTGATCTATTCCTATGTGCTTCTTTCAACACTTATCTGTTATTTTCCCTTGAGAAAATGAAGTAACAGCAGTCTATATAGGGTAACTACCATGTGTCCTCTGCTGCCCTTGGCTAGTGACCTTTTCATAGCCAGCCGTGAATTTTCCATGCTTCTCTAATGATTTGTATAGCTTTCCACCCACATTAACCATCTGCTGTTTTTCACATCTGTGCCATTTTCTGCTGGGCTCTTGCAAAAGTGCTAGTGTCCACTTAACAGGCAGATTTAAGGTGATTCAGAGCGCACTGTGAAAACAGAGCAGTCTTTCAGCTTCATCAGCTTATAGATGATTTCTGTTCCCTTACTTCACAGATGGCTCAGAATCATAAAAACAGAACAGTTTTGCTTAGGACTCTGTCTGCACGTTTTTCAGTCTTAGTCCAGTCATTTTAAGAAATGACTTGGCTCAGTGAAGTGTGAATCTGCCCCTACAGCATTTGCAGAGAAAGAGGGGAAAAAAAGAGATCTTGGCAGTGAGCATGAGTATTTTTCTCTTGAAAGACTTAGCTTAAAAAATAGAAAAATCCAAATTCTACAAATCTCAGTGGCAAGACAGACCTGCCTGGTGCTGCAAAGCTCCTGCAATTATTTATAGGAATCTTTTAGATATAGTATGCCAGTGGTGGGGGAAAATAGGTAAAATGCTCAGGGTGCTCATTGCTATTAAAAAGTTTCATTGTATAAATCTAAAACACATTGTTTTGCGTTGAAACCAGCTTGTGTTTTTTTAGACTAAGATAAACATTGGCATGCGATAGCTAAGGGTGGATACAAGCTTTTATTGTAAAGAGGCCAGGGAGGCAGTTTGTGCATACCGTAAGTCTATGACAGTTTTAACAGCCCCGTCCCTCTGAAGTCGCTCAGAAGTTAAAAGTTCTGATATCACCATATGCAGGCTGAGAAGGGGAGGCTCTTGAGGGAAGTGTTAACACTTAGCATAGTTGTGCGAGTGTAGTTATTGCCGCTTTGACACCCTGTGTGATGTTGATGTGGGAGTAGCATAGTCATTGTCAGTCAGTATTATAGGCAGTGCTTTCGCCTTGTTATTCAATACATCTCTCCTGGAAGTGCCCTGTATCCCCTTATTGACAGCTGGATTTGTTAAGAGCTAGGCTGTGTTTAGGCAATGTTTGATGGTGAACAGATGATTCTGTCTGTGTGCCTTGGCTTACCTATTGTTACTTGTTTAAGGCAGGTTTGGAAGCCCAGTCTGTGAAAGATAAAGTGTCTAATGACTGTTTCTGATCTTCCTGATCAGAAGGTTTGGGTTTTTGAGACACTCTTGGTAATAGGAGGTGTCAAAAAGTGCAGGCAAAGTGAAAATGTCAGCTTTGTACAGGTGCTTGAACTCATTTGAATCTGCCACATACACTTGAAACTGAGTTCTTTTTCCTATCTTCTCTTGCTGTCCAGATTCTAGAATAAAAAACGTCTTTTTTTCTGTCTTCTGTTTTTCTCCAGCAATAGCTTAAAGCCTTGGTGGTTATTCATGCCTCCTGCCTCATCTTTGTGCTGATTTGCACTCTCTCCCTAATCTTACCACAAGTACTTATATAGCTGTAGTGCTGCAAAGGATTATCATCCAGCTGCTGATACCCTTCATGTTAAATTAATTTGAATTGCTCTGCTGTTCAAGAAGCTGGTATCAACCTCTCTCCTCTGTTGAACTAAAAAAAAAAAAAAAGACATATATGTTGTCCCTTCTCCTTGGCCTCTCTGGGATGAATTCTTTGCACTACAGTGTATATTACAGAAATTCCTACCTGTGTTGATTCTTGCTAAATTGGACCTGAGCAGAGTGTCAACAAGGAGAGTCTTGGGAGAGAAAGGGAAGGAGCAGAACTGTGACTGGGTTGAGGGTATAGGATGAGAAGAAGCCTACTTGGAACAACTCAAGTTACAATCTTCCACTGCCAAGGAATATACCCATAGCTAGCCTATACCCCTATATACATCTTCAGTTTTCTGCAGTTGTCCATGGAGCAGGACTTGATCTTCATTAGAGGGATAAATTATCAAGCAAGTGAGCCAGCAAAGTGCAGCCTCTTCACAAGTATGAGATCAGGATGTGGATGAGCCAAAGCAGCACAACGCTACGCTAAAGCAGAGAGAGGCAGGAGAGAATGCTGTGCAAAACCTCCTTTCAAAGTTGAATGAGAAAGATGTCTTATGCTCCAATAGTGGGATGCAGGTCTCTCTTCACTTGTGGGCTTAAAACTAAAATGAAGTTAGTAGGTGGTGAGGAGGGAGCTCTGTCTTTAGCTGCAGAGATGATGGAGGTCTTACTTCTGGGAGAAAAGTAGAAGTGTGGTGCAGGGGTTAAGGAGGACAGAGATTAAAATGCTGTAACTCCAGGCCCTTTGCAGCATGGGGTCCGATTCCTGTGAACACCAGGTGGTGTTCAGTAAGGAATATTCAACTACTTAACTATAAAATCCTTCTAAAATACTTTAAATGACAAAACCACTCATAACATGTATAACTGAAAAAATGCCAAGATTCCTAATGCAGTTTAGACATAGTTATGGGGGAGGTGGCTTTACTTGGAAGGACATTATGTACAAAATGAGGGGAAGGGGATTGTATCAGATGATTTGCAGCAGTCCAGCTGCCAGCACAGCATCTGTTTTTAATGGGCTAATCAGGTCCTGTTTGAAGCCTTTCTCAGCTGTGCTTCCCTTGAAAACCTAATTCCTCGGTCAACTGAGGCAGAGCTGTTTGTGATTACAGTGCGGTTTGAACGAGAGAAGCAAAAATCAAAATGGTTTACATACTCAACACTTTCACCAAAATGTTACAAGAAGCTTTTATCTCTGGTGAGGATGTTGTAGCCACTAGAGTTTCTTCTTCTTTCCTCCTCACTATTACATTTTCCCATTTTTGAGGAGGAGTAGAGGAAGAGGATGGTTATTACTGTACCGTGAAAAGAAGATTGACCCCCTGAGATATCGAGCAGCACACCAGTATTCTCCTCTAAAATTGTGAAGGGCATAATCTCCAGCCTTTAGGAAGGCCCTGTAACTCCCTGAGAACCACCACAAATAGCAAACACTCCAAGCAAGGCTCAGCAAGATTGGTCAGCTCTTCAGAAAACGGTGAGAATCCTTTTTAATTTAGTCAAAGAGAATTACTGATTTGATCACCATGCTTTTAATAAAGCCTAGGAGTAACATACTGCTCTGCAACTGTGTGGGTTTTCACAGCACTACCCACTCTGCTGTGCACATCATTGCACTAGACATCCCATATCGTGCATTTTTTCTTTGTAAGAATGTGTGTGCCAGGTACCCTCACAAAGCGGGCTGCTGGACATGACTGAGGGTTTTGGGGGGGAGGGTATTGGTGCCTAATAAATAAACCTAGCACAAAGATACAACATCTCCGGTTCATCAGTGTCAGTGACCTGCTGGTTCACCAAAGGCCTGGAGAGGAAGTTTAAATATGGTGCTGCAGTGCTGCTTTAGCAACAGGGTGCTTCATAGGCGCACTCTGGTTTCCATCACGGCTCTGGAAGCAGTAGCAAACTCGCCATATAACAAAAAACAGTAGGTGTATTAGCATACAACTCTCCTGAACTTGGTTTGGGTACCCGACCAAACTATCAGATGTGCTGAGGTTCATCTGGTTTAGCTTGCCAAAAGTTTCTAGAAAGAGCCAATAGAAAGAAACTGTATTTCTCTTTCTCACCAAAATGTTTGAACAGTAAGGAGCTTTCCTCTTAAAAGGTTTAAAAGGTTAATAGCAGGAGTTGAGTCATGTAACTACCTGGACCCATTTAGACATTGCTTGTCATTTGGCAGGAAGGGACATACTTACATCATCTGAACACATTTGTTTATTCACAAGTAAAATGGTATCATCTGCTAGAGACAGGCATGCCAAAGATGTCTTTGAATATCTAAGACTAACACCATAAAAACACTGTCACAGGAGCATGGAAGATGGAACGTAACCCCTTGACTAAATTAGCAAAGAAAATAAAGACAATGCTTGCATGGGGTTGACTTATTTTACTCATGTTCTGGCTCACCAAGCAATGGAAAACTCTTCAATTAGATCTCACTGAGTTTGTTTTTAGTCAAAAACATGCTGACTGACTACCAGCTGCTATGCGCTTGCTAGCTCAGACATAGGGGAAAGAACGAAAGTGTGCAAGAAAAGGTGGGCAGATTGAGTCAAAGAAGTTCAATACAAATAAAGCTCTTCTTCTCAGAAGCAACTGGCAGTGATTACCGGCAGATAGTGCCCTCAGAACCTCAAATCACCTGTGCCAATTCAGAAGCTCCAAAAAGATCTTTGAGACACTTCACGAAGCTAAAAGGACCCAAAAATTTGCTAGTAACATGACATACTGAAAGAGATTCACTGAACCAACCTGCAAGTGCTACACAAACGGAAGAGAAAAAGCCCCATGCTTTTTCCCCACCATCCTAGAGGACGTGTGAATGCACTGGCAGAAAACCGTTGAACATACTATCAATTCTTCCAAGCCTCCCTGAGAGGGCTCTGCCTTGCATAACAGGGGCAATCCCCCTTTTGCCTTCCTGGTGGACCCAAGAACCACTTCCAGAAGCTACTGGACAGAGTCATTCTGTCATTTCAGCAATATGAATCTCTCTGATTTGCTATTAAAACACATCCAAATGGTTTTACATATAATTAATATGAAAGATGACTTTAGTAAGGTGTTAATTAGACCAACTAACAGAGTTAATGATCTTGGCGATAATGATAACATTAAACAAGTAAAGTCTTTATGTAAAGCCAAAGATGTAAGACTGTAAGCAAAAGAGCTACTTTGCTATGAAACAAATGACAAATTGTACCTGCATTTAAAAATGAATTGTATTTTATGCTGATCACAAGACAGACGTTTTGGCATATCCGTATTAAATAGTTACATTAAAAGGAAATACTGCATTTCTTGATAGCTCTGTTTATACTTGAGCATCTTTTTGACCCTACAGTATAACAAAGAACTCCTGCTATGTACCAAAGCATATAGGAATAATTAATTAATTAAAATACCAACATCTGGCACCCCCAAAACAAAATGCACAGAAATACTCTGCAGCCTAGCCACAAAAATAGTGGCTATCAGTGGACCTTGCATATACACCAGCTTGGAGACATCTAAGCCGAGGGGCACAGTATGCAACCATCATACAAAAATAGTGTCCTGAGAACTAAAGATGATGGTGAAGCTTGTGCAGATGGAGTGGTTCCAAGCAAGCTGCACTCATGAAAGTTTCCATTCTCACTGATAGTTAGCCAAATTCTCCTCTGCTGCATTGGATTTGGATTGGACAAGTATCTGAAGGGTGAATGTAGGGAGGAAGGGGCCAACCTCTTCTCAGTGGTGGCCAGTGATAGGACAAGCAGTAATGGGTATAAGTTGAAACACAGGAGGTTCCATCTCCATGTGAGGAATAACTTCTTTCCTGTGAGGCTGATAGAGCCCTGGAACAGGCTGCCCAACGAGGTTGTGGAGTCTCCTTCTCTGGAGATCTTCCAAACCCACCTGGATGCCACCCTGTGCCACATGTTGCAGGTGTCCCTGCTTGGAGCAGGGGGGGTTGGACTAGATGATCTCTAGAGGTCCCTTCCAAACGTAACCATTCTATGATTCTGTGAGATTTAAATGTTTCATTCCTTACACTGTGATCGTTACCCTTAGTGAGCAAAACTAGTCATTATGGGTGCAATAATGTATAAATCTTTCACAATTAACAAGAAGTTCTTAAATCAAGTCATCAAAAATACATGTGGGGCTGCCCCCACCAAACCAGTTGCATCCTCCAGCAGCACAGAGCCAAAGTGACTCAGAGTAACATGGAGCAGCACTTGGGTTGGTGTTTGTGATAGGTTGTAAGTTGTTTCACTGATGCACATAGGCAGAAATAAGTAGGAGCAGAAACTACTCGTAAACCTGTGGAGAATGTGTTGCAGAAATGGTAGTGAGCTTTTGTGATCATGCAAAGTTGATTAGGCTGGACTAAAACTGCCTTGAAGCGATATTCATCAGCTGTCCCATGGAAATATACTGCAACCTCAAAGAAATCCACGAGAGACAGAAGACAGTTCCAGGTGTGTCCTAGGCCCCTGTGCCTGTGTTTGACACCATTGGAAGCAACTGCTTGGAGGCCTGCACTCCAGCTGTCAGTGCCCTGTGCAACCTGGAGGACACAGGGCTTGCTGTGCCTGGTAAGCACATAGAAATCCCAGGACATGGACAGAGATATGCTCATGAATCCAGAGAGAGACTGTCTATTCTCTTGGCAAAGTCTTTTCTCTTGCTGGCAAAACAGCAAGTTCTAATGTGAAGCCCACCCACACTTCTGAAGAGTGGAGTTCTCAGGGAGGCTCCACCACTCTGATCAGCCTCCAATCACCCTGTCCCACCTATGAGAAATAATAAAACTGGGACATAGGAGTTATTTTCATATGCACAGTTGAGTAAACTCACACAGGGCTGTTGGAGAGGAGGATAAGGATGAGGTTGAGGCAGTTCTCCCAGGATCTGCCAGTGCAGCAAGGAGCATGGCCAACTCACAGAAGGCCTCTTGTTCCTCTGAGAAAGATGTGGGAGCAGGGGCAGAATGCAGAAACATGATGTTTCATTTGCCAGCATCCAAAAGTGTTTTCTGTTTGTTTTTAACCAGATTTAGTAGTCATGAACTCAGGGTTTTATCAAAAGATAAGGAGAGAGACACCCCTTATGGGGCAGAGGAAACCTCTTACACTGCTTGCTCTGGTCAGGAAAGCTTATCCCCTAATACCAGGAGGAAAGAGAATTTGTCCACCCCTGTTTCTCCCCATCACCTCCTTGGCCAAGAAAACTGCCTGGATTTGGCCAAGCTACCATGTGCTAAAGGCAACCTCCTGCCATCCGTACAGGTAGCCACAGGGGTACTAGCTCTGCAAGAACACATAACTAGATCAGTTATCCTCAAAGTACTTGCCCCCCTCGAGCTGGAAGACACCTATAGAGAGCAGAAGAACCCCCCTATAATTTAGGAGGAACCAGTCAGTGACTTGTCCCTTGGACACTCACAAGTCACTATGGGGCCAGATCGTATTCACCTAAGAGTTCTGAGGAAGAAGGGGCAAGTGCTTGCCAAGCCACTCTCCAGGGAGGTCCCAGATGACATGAAGGCTTACCAGTGTGACGCCCATCTACAAGAAGGGTTGGATGGAGGATCCAAGGATTTAGAGACCTCTCAGTCCGACCTTGGTAACAGGGAAAGTTATGGAGCAGACCATCTTGAGGGCAATCAACCAGCATGTGTATGACAACCAGGAGATCAGGCCCAGCCAACACAGGCTCATGAAAGGCGTATCCTGCCTCACCAACCTGATCTCCTTCTGTGACCAGATGACTGCCTAGGAGATGATTGAAAGGCTGTGGTTATGGTCTGCTTAGACTTTAGTAAGATCTTTGACACAGTTTCCCATTGCCTTCTCCTGGAAAAGATGGCAATTCATGGCTTACACAGGTGGACTCCTTGCTGGGTGAAAAACTGGCTGGATGTCCAGACCAGAGAGTGGTGGTGAATGGAGTTAAATCCATCTGGCAACAAATTAAGTCCATCTGGCAACAAGTTATTGAGCCATGTTCTCCAGGGGTCAGTGTTGTGGCTGGTCCTCTTTCATCTATCAAAGATTCTGATGAAAGGATTCAATGCACCCTCGGCAAGTCTGCAGATGACACCAAGTTGGCAGAAAGAGTTGATCTGCTTGAGGGTAGGAAGACTCTACAGAGGTATCTGGACAGGCTGGATCAATGGGCTGAGGTCAACTGTATGAGGTACAACAAGACCAAGTGCCAGGTCCTACACTTTGGACACAACAACCTTGAGGCCACAAGGCCTCAGGTTGTACCGGGTGAGGTTCAGGTTAGATATTAAGAAAAATTTATACACAGAAAGAATAATCAAGCATTGGAACAGGCTGCCCAAGGAAGTAGTAGAGTCACTATCCCTGACAGTGTTCAAGAAACATGTAGATAAGGTGATTAGGGATGTGGTTTAGCTGGCATGATGATAATGGATTTATGGTTTGACTTGATGATCTTGAAGGTCTTTTCCAACCATAATGATTCTATGAATCTATAACCCCATCATGGGTAGTTTTGCAGCACTGCACAGGAAACAGATTCTACCTCTGATTTCTCAGCAAGTGTTATGAATTTTACTTTAGGGCCTAAACTGTGATGCTGATGTTTTTTTAAAAAAAATGTTTAAATATATACATTCTTTAAAACCTTTTTTCCCCCTTTAATCTTTGCTTTGGTGCTGGCAGACACCTTTTCAAAAGTCACACCTGGTTAGCATCCTCCCTTCCTAACTGCTTTGAAAGCTAAGTAAGGCAGCTTGGGCTTTTAATTCTTAAAAACAAAAGCAGAACTGTTATCAAACCCTTTTGTTTCCTCACAGCTCCATAAGGACACAGATTATACCACATGATCCCCTAGCATGGATGGTGTTTGTACCATGTATCATATCGAGTACATGACCATTATAGGAAGGCCTCCAGGACCACAGGGAAAGCAAGCAGCTGTTACCACCCTGCAAACGCTGATATAGGTGACCCTGAGTGGTTCCCAAGGCCTAGGCCATGAAGAATTTGCATGGGTCAACCCCTTGAGTAAGAAGCTCAAACTTAAGATTCCAGTGGTCACACTGCAGCAAGGCACTGAGAGCTGCAGGAGCTGGATATGCCTGCCCGGTTGGAAACAAGCTTTTTACAGACCTATATGCAACCTATAAGCCAGAAAAATGGTAGTTATGCCTTTTTTTTTTTTTTTCCCCTTATATTACTTTAGCAATGAAAGCTGATATCATTTTGCAGAAGTCCCTCAGCTTGGCCAAAAAAGTGGTCAAATAGTCCAATCTTTTTTCTTTTTTAAAGCAAGTTGCAATCTTTCCCAAGATATAAAGCATAACAGTTAACTGTTCATGTCCTCCATGGGTAGAAAAGGACCCCAGTCTGCAGAGTGACTCTGCCCTTTGAAATATGGCTCCCAAGGGCAAATAAACAATGATGACAGTCAGTTTTAGGTCACATTCCTAACACTAGGTGAGGAAGGCAAGGTGTTAGTTGTATTTGTTGCTGGGGTTTTGCTTGCTATTCTATAAGGAAAAAAAAAGGAAAAGGAAAAGGAAAAGGAAAAGGAAAAGGAAAAGGAAAAGGAAAAGGAAAAGGAAAAGGAA
>JAVCKT010028176.1:0-11236 GCA_032273925.1 Rhynchotus rufescens | reverse complement strand
ACATAAAAGTGCCTTTTTGAGTCAGAGAAGAGGTTTTAACCTACAAGTGAACACTCAGTTCCCAGCATCAGAAGTGATTTGGTGAAAAGAATTCAGTTAATAAATAGAAATTGTATCTTACAAAGTGTTTTGTAATATTCCATGCAAAGTATTGTAATAACAATTACTTGACCACTTATTTTGCAGCTATGTTTGATACACAAGGGACAGATCAATGCTGTCACTGTACCAGAAAATCCTGAATTTCCACCAGTGAGTTTCACTGCACAGAAATCAATCCGCTTTTTCGTGCTAACCTTAAAATATCTATGACAAGAGATGTACATTTTTTGAATATTCCAACTTTGGACAGTGACCAAAGTTAGCTGCTATGGCAGAGAAATAAATAAATAGATTTTGCATCTCTACAGTGAAAAAATCCTCTCCTTGCCATAATGGCATTTTGGTGGCACAGAATACAGTTTCCTCCTCAAAGCTGAAGTGTGCTGTTGTACTTCTGCTCTCTCTTGGCTACGCTCTGCTGTTGACTTACGTGTAACACAAAATTTTGGGCTGTTCACATTTGCTGAGTAGCTGCCTTGCGTGCCTCACAGTGGAGCATGAGCAAGCAAGGAAAAAGCATCTTTTTCCTTCCTCAGCACAGCGTGCAAGACTTAACGTAAGATGCTTGAGATCCTCAGCTGACAGATGTCAGGAATAGTTAGTCTGATTATCTGCAGTAGTTCAGTGAGCACCTCAACAGTGCTCTGCTCACTGCACGTGTCAATCTGGAATTAAAGTGAAGAGATGTGTTGCTGACAAGTCAGTTATTTACAAGGGTCCAGATCCCTTTTCTCTTAGAAGGAAGGTTTGGGATAACTTGCATAATCACTGATGAAGACCAAGACAACCATAAGCAGACATATATATATATATAAAATGTACAGTGGCCATTAAGACATTTGCACCTGAAAAGAAACCATTACAATTTAGGTTGCAGGAAACAAATGATCCAATTCCCAAACTTCGTAGTGCTAGTTGTCTCTACCTAGCTTACTAGTAAAAATTGATTGAAAATGTGGATTGAAGGAGATGATGCAGCAATCAGTTGTGACACTTTTTCGTTCTGTTTGGTGAAAGAAATGCAGAATTATTCTTACCTCCTGTGTTACATGTTGGGGAAAAAAGAGGAGTGTCTCAGGAGTTTTTGCTTGTTGTTTGTCTTTTCCTCTCACTCTCTTTAGCTTTTCTAATGTAGCAACCAGTATTAAAGTACTGAGCTGGAGTACTGACATGAATTTACTAAGCGGAAAATCCCAAACCTCTTTGCAGGGATTATACAATTCCTGCTTTCAAAGCAGGCAGAGATAAGGCAGTGTAAAGAAAACCCTGAATCTGCCTAAATTCTCTCCATCTGGTTTTCAGGCTGCCAAGTCTTCCAGGTTTGTAGGCTACTTCCAAGATGTTTCCAAAAAATACTCAAGACAAATAAGCGCAATGAATGACAGTAAGATTAAATTTGCAGTGCAGGAGCCTGAACCTCTCTGAGAAAACTATTGGGGTGGCCACAGCCTTTTAGAAGTTGAAAGCCACTGCTTGGCCTTACACCGTGTGGTGGTACAGCTGTTCATGTAACCAGAGCATGGAATTACTGACCCAAGTTCGCCGCTGAGGAGACAAAGCGATTCTCAGTCAGACCTCCAGGGAGTCTGCTGGGACTTGTTTCAAAATATTTATGTGTATATATATAAGTACCAGAGGGGAGGATGTAAAGAGGATAAGGTGAGTCTCTTCTTGGCGGTGGCCAATGACAGGACAAGGGGCAATGGGTACAAACTAAAACACAAGATGTCCCATCTCCATATGAGGAAGAACTTCTTTGGTGTGAGGGTGCCCGAGCCCTGGCCCAGGCTCCCCAGGGAGGCTGGGGAGGCTCCTTCTCTGGAGATCTCCCAAACCCGCCTGGATGCAACCAGGAGCCCTGCGCTCTGGGTGTCCCTGCTGGAGCAGGGGGCTCGAATGGACAATCCCTAGGGCTCTCTTCCAACCTCAACCATTCTGGGATTCTGTGATTTACTCCAAAAATTAAAAGTATATTGTGATATGTGAACAGAAGCTAACACAGGAGACTGCAAGCTTATGAAAACCAGTTGGCCTATATAGAGTATTAAAGGACTCCCTGATATTCCCCCTTCAGGCCGCTGCAAGCACTGCCTTAGTCTGGCTGTATTAATTATTGACCAATGCAAGAGGCAGAGAATAAACTTGGGGAAGAAATGGAGATGAAGTTCACAGTAGCATCAGCAGCTCTTTGTTCCTGTCACTGCTTCCTTTGCAAGTGTTCCTGCTCCTTAAAATTAAGATGCTGGCTAAAACTGGGCTTTTGAAATGAGTGAAATTATTAACGAGGCTGCCAAAAAAAGAAGCGTGTGCCCTGCATTTCTGTAACAAAGACTGAGCTGCTTGCAACTCAGTGATTGAAAAAGAAAAATCAGAGGGCTCTGTGTTTGCTCTCCTGACCACTCTTGTGCTGCCAGGGTGGGAATGCGGAGGGGCTGCTCGGCAGTGTGACACAGCGGGCCCGCTCCGGGGGCCCTTTCGGAACATGCACATCACTGGTGTGGATTTGCCTAAAGCCTTGTTTGGTGAAGACACCATCTGGCAGTTGCTACAGTACTGTGGCTCCTGCAGCGTCCACGCTCCGGGGGTCCTTCAGGCCAATGATGAAACTGTTGGTTCTCCTGGCCCCATGAACTACGGAGACCACTTTGACTTTATCCACTTGATGGCCCCTGGCTTCAAGCAGGTCAATATCTTCTTGAGGAAATTCACCTGTAGGGTTTTTAAAAGAGGAGTTTGTAATTGAAATCACCATTATCTGTGATACAAAATTTTCTCTTAACTCCTTCGAGATCTCCAGTGTGGAGAAAACTGCCTGAAAATGTTTCAGAAGGTCCCAGATATGGTGAGTCAATGAGATGGCCAATAAGAATCACTATCCACTAGCTCTAAGGAGAAGACACTCAGGTCTCAGCAGCAAAGAATATGATCTTAACTGTGTTCAGAGGTGAGCCTTTGTGCAGTGGGGAAAATAAGGGCTCCAGAAAATCACCTAAAGATGTGGAAGATCCTCCTCTTTGGAAAAAGGGGAAAATGCTGGCATCTATTTTCATTTTTCTGTTCATAGAACGGAAATCAGTCCCTGTTTTGAAGGGCTAGGTTGCAAAAATAACGTTAATAAACATTAATCATAGTAAGGTGCAGGGCAGCTCCAAAGAGATAATGGTAAAACAAGTTGCCAAATGAAAAAAGTGAATTAAAATGTAACAAGCCTCCTGACTTCCCCTTCATGCAATTCTCCTTCTTTCAGCCATCTACTTTAGGTTCCTTGCTCTTCTGCTTTTACTTTGTTTATTTTATTTGGTATTTTATAATTTCCATATGAATAGAATTTTGAGGATACAAAACTGAGGATGCTGCTGGACAAACCATTCAGATACATAAAAATCTGCATAGTAATTTAAGCTACATTGTAGATTTATCTTAATGTGAGCTTTGTTGATGCCAAACATCTAAACACACAAATCTGGACCTACAAATGCTTTTGAACTTTTTTTTTTAAATTAGTTTGAATAATTAAATAAGAACAATTATTTTGTTTTAATTTAATTCTGATTTACAAGCCTCTAGGGCATATTCACCATACTTTAGATTTTCCTCCAAAATGGCAAGATCTGGAAACTTAGGCTATTTTATCTGAAAGGAGAACCATGTTTCACTTAGGGTGGCACTCTGCTAAAATATGGCCCTTTGTGAAAAATGCGAGAGAGCCCAAGCCTTTCAGCAGCAGGGACAAGGGCTGCCAGTTCAGCTCCAGAGCGCCCGCACTGGTGTGGATGTCCAGCACTGCCAGGCAAAAAGCCAAGTGAGAAGCTCTGCCTTCTCCAGCAGGGCAGAATTAGAAACGGGGTGGAAGGTGACAGAAGGAGCCTCCGTGGCCATGGTGCTACCTGGAGCTCGCGCTGCCCGCTTGCTGTTTATAAAGACGTGCCTGCTCTCAGTCTGGGCACAGATCTCCAAAATGGTTTAAGGACAAATCTGCTGCCAGTTTTTGCTACCAAGAGGCTGGGACAGAGAGGCGGAGGGGAGAAGCATCTTTTTGTTTGCCCCAACACAGTCTGCACTCCTGGAGTCATCATGCAGCAGATGATGAGCTGTGTGCTGGGCTGTGCCCCGCTTCCTCGGCAGTGTGCAGAGGAAATCCTGCCCCTTTGCTAAACCTGCCGGGTTTGCAGGCTTCCCCTGCCCACTTTGCATACTCACTGTCAACCTGCAAGGTGTTGGACTGAAGCTCGGGATGAAGTCGGCCAAGTGACAAACTTTCGCTCAGATTCTTGTTAAATGTTAAAACGTTTACTAAAACCTGCAAGAGAATAAAAGATCCCCAATAGTAACATAGTGATGAGAATGTGAGGCGCAAACTTCCTGAGCCCCCTGTCATCATTGGCTCCAGCATCTGCAGCTGCAGCAGGCAAAGAAGTAGGGAAAGGTTTACCCAACTGTGTGATCTGGGTGCAGGGCACATACAAACAGACCCTGGAAATACTGGGTTTATTTTATTCCTGGTTCCTGCTGAATTAAGAGAGCTGTCTGTCTGGAACTTGACATCATCTCTAAAAAGGTATTTGTTACAGCCGAAAAAACAGCACATGATCTCTCCAAACAGAGCACTAGGAGGCAATGGTTGGCTTTAATTTTCCTCTGAACTAATGCCTTCCAAGAGGTAAAAGAGAATAGGAGCCAGCTTCACTTTTGCTTTCCTTTTTAGCAATTCGGTGCTATTGTGCAAACAGTCAAGCTATGGGCAAGTACTTCGCCTCAGTGCAAATCATAGCTTAGGGGAGGTGGCTTATAGTGTGGTGAGTAGGGAGGAACCCAGTTGAGAGTGTGCTAAAGGAAATTTCCATGGGGAAAAGGGCTCAAGGGCTGCCAGTCTCCTGCAATTCTCTGAACACAAATAGCTCCTATTCTCCTATTCATCCTTAAGATGAGCGTTGAACAGGTATTGCAATGCCACAAAATAATTACGGAGTTTGTCAAGATCTTTTTCCTCTAGAGTCATGAGCAGCACCATCAGGAAAGGTGCAAACTCTGTCTTAGCAAAAGAAGTAAACTAGTCATTAAGTATCTGAAGGGAGGGTGTAGAGGTGATGGGGCCAGACTCATGATGGGATCAGTTGTGCCTAGCAATAGGAAACAGGCAACGAGCACGAGCTGAAACACAGGAAATTCCATCTGCACTTCAGGAAAACGTCTCGACTGTAGGGTGACAGAGCACTGGGACAGGTTGTTCAGAGAGGTGGAGGAGTCTCCTTCTCAGGGGACCTTCAAAAGCTTCCTGGACAGTCCTTGGAAGTGTGTGCTGGGTCTAGAGTCCCTGCTGAGCAGGGGGATTGGACTAGATGATTCCCTGAGGTGTCTTGCAGCCTCAACCCTTCTGCAACAGTTCTCAGAGATTTGAATAACCAGAGATGTGCGATTGGTGGCCCCAACTGATGGTCCTGTGGCCACCAGTTTCAAGCAACACCCAGGATGATAAAAATGGAAAGCACGTGTTGAGGTGGGGGGCCTTAACCTGCTCTGCACTGACCTGCACGATGCTGCTCAAGGCCTTGTCCCCGTTGCTGCCTCCCAGGCAAAGGTACGTCCCGCACATCCCCTCCGACGGCCGCACGATGGTGGGCAGCAAGAAGGACAGGGGCCGTTTCCGAGGCTGCACAAGATTTTGCTGCCGTTGGCAAAAAGAGGTGCAAAGACAAGTTAGTCAAACTGACCAAAGCTTTTCTGTTGCTCAAGTTACTCGTATTTCTATTTCTACTTGAGCCAAGCAGACTCTAACGATGTTGTTTGTTACAAGGCTACCATTCACACGGCTAAGAAAATGTGCTCTGATGTTAACCGAATCTGGCAGTTTTTGTGCCATTGCTCCCCAAGGCTGCTCGGGTGCTGTGCTGGCAACGCCACGTGGCCTGGCAAGAGGGCACGACGGGGCAGCTCGGCAAGCCACCAGGAGCCACCGGAGATAGTTTCTTTCTAGGTTTTGGAGATATTTCTTCCACTGTCAATTACTTCTAAGCATATGAGGAATAAATCATAAAAAGTATTCTTAATTCAAGTCCACAGAAAAGGGTGGTGCTGGACTATGCTGTTGGATTACATTGCTTTATGGTGATAACTGATACACATGAAGTCCTCTCTTTAATCCGTTTTGGTGGCTTATATAATGAAGAAGCAGGAGCTTTTCTATCAGTAGTCCTTTCCAAGTTATTAATAAAGCATTAAATAGCCTCACTGCCTGGAGATGAGAATAAAAATAATAGAAATAGCAAGAGAATTCAGTTATAAACTTGTCATGTTTGTCATTACCAGCCTGGAAAAGGAGTGGTTCGTTGTTTTATTTTGCCAGGAGAAGTCCAGCATCTGACTGTTCAGCAGGATTCCAGAGGGTGTTATTATTCCACTGCCAAATGGACGATTCAAGGAACTGAAAAGAAACAGGGAATTCCATCAAAATCCTCATAGTGATCCACTGTACACCTCAAGGCTTTCAGTGCTTTAATTTTCTGTCCTGTTTTGTCTCAACAGAGAATCCTCAGCAAGTGTTTAGGGCTGGCTGGACATGAATAATGAAGGTGCCCATGTGTTTAGCAGCAGGAACCGTGTGGCCCACAGGGGCTTAGTCCTCGCCTGTGTTTAGGCGACGCAGTGGATTATGCTGGTCTCCGTGTCCCAGGCAGGCCTTGAATGCAGCTACTACCTCCTCTCTAGGGAGCAGACTGAGGCCGCTCCAGAGATGTTTGTGCTGTGCAGGAGTGTAGGGAGAGCTGGGAAGGTTGCACTGGCAGAGTGGCACCACAAACCTCCACCCCGTCTGCCCCATTCTGCATCTACTTTCCTGCCCCATGAGCAGCTGGGAAATGTCCAAGTGCTGCTAATGTAGCCCAGTGATTTTAGACTATTTTAGCTTTAATGATCGATACAAAATTTCCTCGGGAACCACAAAGCTTGTCTAGAAAACACACTATCTCATAGTAAGCTTGCTTCTCTTCCCCTTTGAGGCTCCTTGAGAAGCAGACCATGAGGCTCCTTGAGAAGCAGATCCTACAGGCTGATTCAGCCTAGGCTGAATGCTGAGAGGGAACCCCCACCACCCGTGTTACTGAGCTCCAGAGGTCGTTCCATGCTTTCATGCTAGGTGTGTGTTCTTCTCCCTGCTCCCTCCCTCTGAACACGTTATGGGGAGAAGAAGTAAATCCTTTACCTTACAGCTGCAACGATGAAATCATCAGGTCCCATGACAAGGACCTGGCTAGCAGATGGTCCGCTGTCCGTGGAGAAGTGAGGCATGTGGGGATCGGAGGAGAAGGACTGGGAGTCGTTAATCAGCTGTCGCAGGGTATTAGCTTCTGATTTACTTCAGTGACGAGGGGTGGCAGAGAGGAAAGAAAGCAATGAACTTAGAGAGCTGAACATCTCATGGTCTCTTGGTTGGGGTGTACCTACACAGTGGCTGGAAGTGGTTCCCTGCAAGGGCTCATGATGAGGAGAGGGAGCTCCTCTGGATTATCAAGTGCAAGGAAATGAGATGTGTTGCCCACCACAGAGAGGGACTACCATAGACCTCCCTGACATCATCTGTGGTGATGAACTCAGCCCTGATTGACAAGAGGTACTGGAGCCTGGCTGAATGCTGCTCTAAGTGCAGAGGAGAATGAGCAAAATGTAGCCTTGGGCCAGCAACCACGGCTGAAGCTGTTCCTGAGGTAGAGGCTGGGCTAAAATCCCAGGCCTGGCCTCTCCTAAGGTACTAGGTGTACTGCAAAGACACCAAGGACCATTGCAGGTGTTATGGAGAAAGAAAAGCAAAATACTGCACTCTTGGAAGTCTAGGAAGTCTAGGAAGACCCATAAGGACTGGTCTTTCTCAGGAAAACAAAGGTAGAGCAAAAGCAAGTTTTGCCTGTGAAAAGAACAAAGGGAGGAATGCTGTCCAAACCGCAGGTCCTGACAGCTACGAATGTGCCTGGCAGACTCAGACCTACCTGAGCATGCCTTCTGCAGCATGAGTGACAGACACATCATCAGTTGGGTCGCCCAAGTTGCTAGCTAGGCTCAAGGCTATTTTTAATGTCTAAATTGAAAACAGAGAAAGAAAAAAACATTTAGGTGGCCCTGGAAATTCCACTTTATATTCTTCACACAGGAAGAGGTATCTGTTCTCCCAACACGTAGGTGAAAGCCTATGAACCACAGTGTCTGATAGCCTTGTTCTGGGAACAGCTCAGTGGAAAGGTCTACAGTTAGTCCTCAGTACTTTGGGGGTGGCACTTTTAAAGATGATGGAATCTGGATTTTTGGGGTTTTTTTTTGTTTTTTTTTTTTTGTTTCTTTTTTTTGTGTGTGTGTTTTTTCTCCATATATTTTTCTTTCAGCTGCTACTTGTGATTACATGCCATGCTTGCTTCAAACTCCCCATTGTGGACCTGTTAATGTCTAAAAACACAACTGTGCTTACGGAGCAGACAATCAAACACTTGCCTGTCTTCCCAGAAACTTGCCACATTTTGGAAGGGCCATTTGCAGACATAAATACTACATAGATCGTGACCTGGACCCCTGAGGTGATGAGGTTAGCTAAAATGTAAAGATTTTTTTAAAATCTAATTTTCTTGGTCGTCTTCATCTATGGCTTTTTGGCTGCAACAGCCGCACATTGTGGACTCTCCCACATCACTTTCGTGCTGCCTAGGCTGCTGTGGCATGAGATGCAAAGGAAAGAGAGAGGGCTGTCCTCAACTGCTGGGAGATTGTTCTGCAGAAACAACCACAAAGAAGGTATGGACAAAAGGCACTGCTCTTCTTGAGAACATTCTTCTTAAGCAGGAAAGAGATCAGCAAGGGAGGAGATTCCAGTGCCTGCCTGTGCCTGAGGCAGCAGGACAGCCCAGCTTTACACCTTAGCAGTCTGGGACTGCCCTGGGACTCGCCTACACTTCTGCCCAGCTGACAAATCAATACGTTCACGACAAACTGAGCCAAAGGTTTAACTGCTCTTACCTCTGCCATCCAGTGCAGCATATTCCCCCTGGATGCTTGACGGGTGATGTTAAAGCCCTCAAGGATATTCAGTGCAGTCATTAGTGCAGGGCCTGCATGGGGAGGTGGGGGACTGAAGACCAGATGACCTGGGAAGGGAAGAAGAGAGGAATGAAGCTGCTTGTGTCAGATGCTGTCTAAATACAGTATTTTCCCATAGCTATTGTTCTTGAGGACGTGGAAAGCTTTCCAGTCTTGGGGAGATAATGGGAAACAGTAAGATTTTAAAAAGTTTTCTCCAAACGTTCACACTGTGTCTTTCTGTTTCTTTTTGATGACTAAAGGAAGTCGAAATACGGTTTATTTTTTTGTAGCTAAAATTCAGCTCTTGTTTGGTGGCTGGTTGACTGCACTATGGGTAAATAGAGATCCAAAAGGGTTTGTAATGTTATGGGTATCAGCAGAGTGTATACAGTGGTTTTGATAAAAGAATGACATTTAGATAACTTTCCATATAAAGCCGTTTTTTCCCTTTTGCAGATCAACTGAAGATGTAGGCACTAGTCCATGGTCTTATATCTAACTTATATCTAGGTAGGGCCTAAGCATGTGTTTGTGTTGCTTCTTTAGACACTAACATTATAGCAAAACACCATCGGTCACTATGAAGGGGGAAAAAAGCCCATTTCAGGTGCTGAAAACCTCCCAAACTGCCGACGATGCATCAGTGCCAAGAGGCAGCAGCAGGAAACTCACTGGAGGCTCTTCTGCAGCTGCGGCTGGAGAGCTCAGCAGAGCTTCGAGCGGCTTAGGCGCCGCTCAGGGTGGCCCTTGCTTGGCAGGCACTGCTACCAGCCGCTGCCAGGGGAAGCAAACCCTCACCCGTGGGTCGGGCCACGCTGTTTACCTCGATATACCGTGTGGACTGGGTTCTCCACCAGGGCACTGTAGTTACTGAAGTCTTCCTCCATCAGGACCCCTCCATAGCGGTGGACCTGGGTAGGAGAGCAAAGCAGATCACATTGAGCAAGCAGCATCAAGGCCTTCCTCCTGGCAGCCCACGTGAACAAATACTGGGTTATTGAACAAATACCACTGAGGTTCCTGAGTGCTGAGGTCTTCCAGCATAATCAAATTGGCCAGGTCTTTAAAAATCTGTGCTTTGAGGACACAAAGTCTTGAAGGCCTGTCTCACCACCACTGTCAAGATCTGCAGGACCTCCTAAAGCTCCCTCTTACGCTCAGGGGCTCTGAAAAAGCTTCCCATCCTTTTTATCCACGAGGATGGAAAATAACACTGCCTCACAATGTTCCTCCCTAGGGAGTGGCAAGGATGAGTATGTTAAAAGTTATGAAGCATTTGAATATTGACAGGCCAAAAGGTACTATTCATGCAGAAGAGAAGGCTATAGGCTTACTAGATGCCTTATCGCTAGAAATATTTAGCTCAGGATTCTGGCCCAAAGTTTAAGGTTTTCGGGTAAAAGGGAGGCTTCAATATCTTTGGCCTTTCTGGAAGACTTTCTAGAGGTATCATTTATCAGGAGTGATATTTTTTCATCTACGCAATAAAGATGAGAAATTCTCTCATCATTCCCTGCAGAGGGCAGGTTTTCTAAGGCTGAGTCCTGATGGAGATGAAGTAGGGACCATCATAGCTGTGCTTTGCTGGTCTTAAAATCCTGCAGTAGATGTCACAAGACCTCTCCACCACCTTGCGAGTGCTACCATTCTGGTGGCCCAGCTCCTTTCTTTCACCCAGCAGAAGCCACGTAGAGGCCAATGAGAGATTCTGGTGGAGTGAGCTGCTGCTGTGAATCCTCTGAACTTCCATCCAAAAATGGGAGGACACAAAAAATCTTTATGTGTTCTGGTTCCAGACTAACCAGCTACCTGAGCAAGAAACCATCTTCTCTGGCAGAAGTTGATGAAACCTGGGAACAGGAAAGCTAACAAAACCCGGGAACAGGAAAGCTAATGCCTGGAGGGCATCTCAGCAGGGACGGGTCAGGCACGGTGCCTCTATGCTGAAGCACTTTGGAGCATGAGATTCAGCTCCTGGTTCTGTTTGCCCAATGACCCCAGAACTGCAGGAGGCCCCGCCTTGGGATTCCTGCTCTCTTCTGAAAGCAGCTCCGAGGAGAAGGCCTGGTTGAAGACA
>JAVCKT010028175.1:0-12231 GCA_032273925.1 Rhynchotus rufescens | reverse complement strand
AGAGCAAATTATTGAACAATCTGTTTATAAACACCAAAGGGACAATAAAGTGATTAAAAAAAAATCCTGAGTGGATGCATCAGGAACACGTTGTATTAAACCCGAGCTCATTTCCCTCTCCAACGGGAAGATTGGGAAAGGGGGAGGTGGTAGATGCCAGATATCTTGACTTTAGTCATGACAAACAAGGAAAGCGTGGTTTCCATGGGCACCTGCCTGCAAACGCCTGTCTAAACAGGTTGTTCTCAAACTGAGAGCACACATGACACTCAGGCTGTCCTGCGCCCAGTTGCATTGAGCATTTGTTAGTCACATGTAGGTTGGAAAGCAGAGCTTCAAGAACATGCAGATGGCTCCAACCAAGAAAGCGACACAGATCAAGGGGGGCAAGACAGCACCATGGTGTCCATCTAACCAGAGGCCACAGATAAGACCGGACCTAGCTGAGACCTTGGCAACAGCAAGGATGCAGGGTAGGATGCTAGTAGGGAAAGGGATACTCCTACAAAGCTCCCACCTACTGGTGTGTTAACAGCTACCTACCCCCACATAGATGTCTCCTATGTATCAAAGCACAAATCATCCTTAGCTGTCAGTTACCTCATTTCCCTTTGACTAGTTTCCACTGCACACTCTGAAAAGACAATAACTACCGAAAATATATATAAAATGAGGTCATCTGACATTTGACTCTAAGATTTTACTTAGCTAATATGCCCACAGCCCCCCCTCACTGCTGTTATTTACATCAGAAAAGTTAACAATAATAATGATGGAAATATATACAGCTGTATGTTTAATGAAAGCAGTACCAGCTTAAAACATTGACAAGTAAGCTCTTGTTTTACAGTTACTCATCTTGTAGAAAGGTATTGATAAGAGAGCTAGAGGGAAAACACACATTTCTCTCCATCTGCTTTATTATGCCACTGAAAGAAAATAAGGCAGAGTACAAAAGATCTCTGTAAAGTCAAGTGGAGAAAATACTTATTAGGAGTGAGAGAAGACAATTGAAGACATTTTACTGAAGACCTGCCATACAATATTTCTGGCAAAATTAGGAAAAATAGGATATTTTTCTTCCCACATGCAAACCTCCTGGCATCACACAAGAGCATGAAGTATTTAAAGGCCAAGCCAAATTCGTTACCAAAGCCAGAATCACCCCAAATCCAGGCCTGCATCTGAATATTGCTTGTGACATGAAATGCACAGATAATGTGTGTCCTTTCCCCAGGACAGATGAGGCATGCGAGTAGGGGAGCACAGTCCCCAGAGATGGGGCTAGCACATCCAGGAGTATGCAGGATCCACCTAAGGTCCACAGCACAGAGCCCTCCTAGAATTATTTTATCTTTCATTTTCCATTTTTTTCCCATAAGAATTTCCTAATCCTCATTTTGTAGTTACAGTAGTAAAGTTTTAGTGAAATGCTGGAAAAGACCTCAAGAGATCATCTAGAGCTGCATGCACTAACATAGATGTTGGAGGAGAAACAGAGGCAGGGAACTTTAGGAAAGCAATCCAAAGTCTCATCAAGGTAGTCCTGCGCCTGCTATTCACCTCACTTCAGACCACTCTATAAGAGAAGTAGCAGGAAAAAAAAAAGCCTTGCTTTGCCAGAAAACCCTGCTCTCCATTTAATAGCCTTGCGTGCTCTGTTTGTATGACTAGTCTCTTAGAAGGCAATGGAATGCCTTGTGCTGATATCGCAACCACATTTTTGCCTTATATATGTATATTTTTCCCCCTGTTGCTGATAACACCTTGGCTCACTGGAATGGGAAAAATTCAAACAGCTCCATTTCCTTTCACTACTTACCCTCTCCACTCCCTTCTTCATATTTAGACAAGCCAGTATCAGCTTTGCTTAGTAGCCCTTTTAATTCATTTAAATTTCTTCTCCCTCAGACCAGGGCCGTGCTGTTTGCAGAAAGAATTATCAATAGCCAGACCAAATAAGCCGTCCAGTGATGAAGATATTCCTGTTCCCATCACATTTACAACCTTCTCTCCATCACTGCAAACCTCCAGCACGTGGATCATGGGAAGAGAGAGGAAATATGAGTGGCCATTGCCCAATCATCAGTTACAAATATCATTTACCATCCACTCAGCTTCCTACGCTCCTCATATTTGGATCCAGTGCGTGCTGGAATCCTCCAGAAACCCTCATCTCTACTTGCATCTCAGCTGTTTTCTAGATAGGAGCACGACTGTCTCCTCCCAACACTAGCATGGGTAAAAAGCAACACACATCTCTCCAGGTGTGTTGTCCCAATGATCCTCTGTTTTCAACTCCTGCTCTCTTAAAAGTCCCTCACTGACCACTAGGTGGGGAGAGAAACTTACTGTCCTTAAATGCATAGAAGATGTGCAAGGCAGCACAGTAAGTTCTCCCTCCAAAGCAGCATTTTCCAAACTGACCATTTCCCTCACTAAGCTGCAAATGAACAGCGGAGGCCATAAACACTATGTGACCAGATAGAAGGAAATCCTTAAATGAAACTTGCAGATCATATTCAAGAGCTGCAGATTTTCCAAGCTCCACTGTAATCCCTAAGCTATCACATCTTCAACTTGTTGATGGTGCAGGAATGAACTTAATATTACACGTGGGAAAGGTTGGGACAAAGTAATTTTTAGGGGGATGTTCCTTTCTGAGAGATTTATTTGGTAGAAGGCTTTGTCTGTTATTAGTTTCTTCGGTTATTAAATAGCAGGCATGGATTTGAAATTTAAGAGTCCCAGGAGAGAAGAACCTTAAGAAAGAGAACTGAAGAGACGTAAAACATGAATTACTTCTCATGCGACCTCAAAGATGCTGATATTATCCATTTCCAAAGACTCAGACATATAAACTCGCACCAGGTAAGTACTTCCAGGGAGTGTCTGAGGGCTGGATTTGCAAAGGAGCTCTCAGTTTTTCTCCACTGGCTGCAATTCAGCCCAATGCCCAACTTGGACACATTTATAAATTGCATCTTGCTGGCTGACTTGAACCTGAACATGCTTTTATTGCAGAGGATGGTAAACCCCAGGAGCATCGTCTCTAGACGACAAATACAGGCAACTTCAGGCTTCCAAGGTTTCCTGTGAAGACAGACACGGGAGCAGTTAGCTTGGGAAAGTGCTCTGTACCATGGTGGGTAATCTCTACCCACAGCCCAGCTGCCTTTTGAGCTAGATTCGGGCTATTTCTACCACCCTGCAGTCACAGAACTGACTACAGCATAAACATGTCCTCGGAAGCCCCAGCCCGCAGCGTTGGATTTAGGGACACAAGCAGAAGTTCTAGTTCTCACTTGCAGCCTTAGTGAGAATCACAATGGTGCTCACAAACAACTGTGGTTGCTATAAAAAATATGAGCCTCTTAGTCACTTTTCAGTAACAAATACCTTGAAAGCACTTGGCTGCAGCTACTGCAGGATTCTCACTTCATGCCCGGTAGTAAACAACATCATCCTTCAAGGAAGATATGGAGGTTGCCATGGAGCTCCAGAATCTCTCTGATCGAGGAAAAGTTAATGCCTCAACTGCAGGATTTTGAGGAATATTCTGTGTAGTCATTTTCTTTTTCCTTTGCATTCCCTGGCAGAGGGATCGTTACTTATGACCAAATAAGAGGCGCTTTTGGCAGCCACCTCCCTTCTCCACTAAGTGCAGCGTTATGTACTTGCAAGAGGAACATCTGGCTCTATAATTTTGCTCCTTGCAATGCAGCTGTTGCCTGCATGGCCAACTACCCCTCTCTGCTGGCAGCAGGGAAGCTGCATCAGGGTGTGCTTTCCACACAGGCTTCATGCCTGTCCGAACGTTAGTCCTTTCCTTCATCCCAGATTTGCCTACCCTTTGCAACAAAAGGCTTTCTGCTTCATCAATGGGGGCAAGGTGCAGGTCTTTAAATTACACTTTACTGCAAATGGACACAAACAGGGAAGAATAATAGTGTGATCCTGTTTAGCAGCTCATGAGCACTGGAATATGAGCTAATAACCACTGTAAGATCACAGCATCCGTCAGGAAACGGCCACATGGAACTATACCTGCTGTCCTCCGTAGGGAGAGGGCTGTGAAGGAGAAAGGAGCTCCCATCTCAAACACAAGACATGCTATCACTGGGCCAGGGGATTGTAATTGCAGGCTCCTCAAGCACATTCTAGGGGTTTTAATGCACTGTTTTGCAATCAAATTCTGAGCCACTGTGGTTAAACCCATGCAAACAGAGCAAAGTATAGAAATATACTATATAGAAGTATAGCACTTCTTAAAAACACGGAGAATTAATTTAGGAATAATTATTCTGCAGAAGAACCAAGGTGTTATCCAAGATCAGGTGACAGTGTGGGTTGTACAAAAAAGGATACACAAGTACCTCAAAGCCCGAGTACTTCAGCTAGTGGGAGTGAGAACCAGGCTTGCAAGGGATGCCTGAAACAAATTGGATGGTATTATACAACATCCACTGGTGGACAGAGGCTCATACTAGGCAACACTGAGCAATTATGAAATACAAAATGATGCTTTAACTTTATATAATTGCAGAACAACTGCAATTGTTGTGATAGCTGTGGCATCAGCTATCTCAGAAGATATATGAAAAATTGCTTGGAGGGAACATCAGAGTAACTAGAAGATCCATTTGAATTAAGTTGTTGGAAAACCAACAGCTAAACAAGATTTAAAGAGCAATTCTTTTGGCATCTGCAGGCAAGGTTGACCATCCAAAGGAAGGCAGGTAGGAGTCAGCCTTATCTCTGGCAGGAAAACAAGGTGACACTTGTAATATTTTCCACTTACATCAGACCAAGGTGGCTAACAGTAAAACAACAGATGGGCCTTTGGGGAGCACTTACATTCCCCATGGGAGGGGAAACAGATGAGTGCAGTGTTTGTAAATAGTGCAATAAAAAGAAAAGAGAAAAGGGAGAAGATGTAAATTCACTGGACAGAAGAGCCAGTTTGGCACTTGGGGGGTGGGAAAGGAGAGAGGAGAAAGGAGGAAGGTCCTGGCTGCTTGACTGTACCGAGCAGATCATGGCTGGGCTGTGGGATCAAGCAAGGAGACATGCATTCAAAACCATTCTGACAGATAAATCAACTTTTCCAAGGAAAGTAAGTCATCCAGCCAAGACGAGTTTTATGTTGGGTGATCACTGCCTCCAAATATTATTAGAGAAAAAGATTAAGGCAAAAGTCTACCTGAATCCAAAAGTCCATATTTCAAAAATAGGATTCAAACTTGTGTATACTGTGCCCATCGTGACACTGTCCAACTCGAAAAAAAAAAAAGTGAGGTGTTCAAATGTGACTATGAGTCTGCTGGTACAAAAGGTAGGCACAGCAGGAGAAAATCCCAAAAGCACCAAGAAAAGTTTTCCATAGAAAACCTCACTCCAGAAGAACTTCTCCATCAGGTATCAAACGATACCTTTATTTTAAGCTGGTTTCCAGATTCCAGGGCAGTGTGATAGTGTGGATGACTGCACGGGTGTTAGACATCTCTTGGTGCCAGAGGGTAGGAGTTTTGAGAGACCACCATAACAAAGCTCAGTAGCTCCAATGACAGAACTCCTGCTTTTAAACTGCAAGGCTCCTTCTTTAATTCTCCATGAAGTCTTCATCAGCAGCTGGAGTGTTCTCCAGAATTCAAACTCCAGTTGGCTTTTGAGCCTCAGCGTAGGCTTTTGAGCACATAAAGCTACCATTTGCTCTCCCATACAGCTGAGGTTTTACAGCTCTCTGATGAGCAGCTAAGAAATATGGGTCAAATTAATAAAAGTCCTAGCAAAAAAAAAAAAAAAGTCAAAGGGTCAGAGAGCACTACAAGTTTGGGGCTGTTAATTACAGAGCATCACAAGAGGCAGCAGTGTCATCTGCTGGTGCTTTGCTCAATAGTGCTCAGAAAACAGCAAAAGCTTCCACTGTTGAATGTGAAGATCAGCTGTGTGAGGGGAGAGAGAGAAAACAAAGCAAGCAGAGCCCTTGGATTTGAAGATCACATTTCTCCCTACCCCATAAAAATGAAGCTCTGTGTATTCGCAGTGGGAAGCAACAGCTGTGAGCAGCTGTGTGTTGCAAGAGGCAACTACATGGTTCTGTGAAGCTGCTACCCCTGATCAGCTCCATCTCGCTCAGAGAGAAATACAGTGTCTGTGAACAGGAGGGCAGAAACAAGAGGCTGAACTGGGTTGTTCACCTGAGAAGGGCTCATAGTTATCTATCCTAGCTAGCGAGGATGGTGGAAACGCAGATGGGCGACAACAGCAGGATGAGGCAGCTGGCTGAAAAAAATCCATCTCTAGTCATATTTGCACTGCTGATGTCTACACAGTCTTCCTTTCAGTTGGGCAGGGAGAGAATACATGCTTGACAGTGACCTTGTCAAGCAAACATCCATTAAGAGGAGACTCAGGAGAGTCTCAGCCCGAGCCCACAGCTTGCCTATGCTGCAGCTAAGTAGCACTCAGCAGAGAATTTTAGCACCTTACATACAGTCCTTGTCACCCAGTGACAGCAGGTAGTTCATCCCACAGCATGGCAATAATGAAAGCAAGCAGCTCGTCTGGCCCTGGGGTCACCTTTGGAACAACATACTGTAGGCCCAGCACATGACTCCAAAGCATCTAACTTAGAAGATAACCACTGATTAAGGGGAGTCAAGGGCACAGGGTGCTATTTCTAGCAATACCACTGCATAACACACGAACAGGACCGCTTTGCTTCTGCCTCCCCTCCTAGCTCTTGTATCTTTAGTCTATGCAAACTCCAAACAGTAACGTAAACTTTTTACAAGATGAAAAAGAAGTGCTAGTTAACTTCATTCCTTATTTCCACAAGCACACGCTCAGCCCAATTCCATCAAAAGCATCGCAGGCAGTACCACGGTTGAGTGCTGAAAGGCTGTTGCTCTGCTGTTCATGGCATGACAAGTTGCAGAAAGATCTGTCACATGAACCCACTCTTTAAAGAATTCCAAATGGACTGTTCCTAATCCCTGTTACCTCAGGGCAAATCTGGAGGAGAATTGAGAGCTGGATGTGGTCAGAAAATTTTGGAGATCTCATGGGGACAGATTTTCTGAAGAGACAGGCAGGTACTTCTGTGGGAAAATTTATAAACTAGGTCTCCTCCTTTTAAAAATTATTTTACTTATTTTACTTTATTTTTACTTTATAATTGTTTTACTTCAAATATTTTTTTACTTTGGGCTAAATATGGCCAAAGTTTGTGTATAAGAAATTGCCACTCGACATCTCAATACTTCTCTCAATCTCACCTGCACTTCCAATCAGCCCGCCTTATTATGGCAATGCTCTTTATTGCACATGCATCATTAGACAGTTGCTAAACCGACAACTATTAGATAGAACTTATGTAAATTTAGATTATTTCTGGAGTGTGGCAAGAGATTTCCTCTGGCTTCTTCACATTAAGAGATGTTTGCAAAGTTCTAGCCAACACCTGACTGGACAGGAGCAATGAAAAATAAGTACTCAACCCTTCTGAATGAGAAAAAAATGAATAAGCACCATGCTGTTATTTGCATGTTTAGTGAATGATTAACTGCTGATCATTCTTATTGAATAATACGCTAACGTTTTCCCAATGTTCACTTTGAAAGTGGATCAAGCTCTGAAGGTCATTTATAGGCAGGATTAAAAGTTGTTGGAGGATTTCAAATGAAATACTGGTGACCGGCTGAAATGATGCACCTTATTCTTTACGTTCATCTGCCGTCAAAGGACAGGACTTTTGCCTAGGACAGAAGGAAAGATAGGAAATTTCTCTGAACTCTAGCAATTCCCCTGTTCAGGTACGGATGTGTGGCAGAGATGGCAGGAGGGAACTGAAGTGGCTCTGGAAACCATCAGACCTGATTCAATCCCCTTTCTCCCATAGGGCTGGGAGTTACGTCTCCTTTTCACAGCTTATTTTCCAATAATCATGTGCTAGTGCATGAAAAGTGCTTTCCATTTTTCTCCAAGACCAAATCTTCCATTCAGAATCCATCTGTACATGTAAAGGATGTCTGAGCAATAGATGAGACCCCTGCCAACACTAGAATATCCCTCATCCTGTCACCAATCCTGCCACAGACACAGTATGTGAGTGCAGGGACAGCTCCCTATCCTTACTGTCCATCCCACCCCTGTAAGTGGGAATGCTGAAGCATTATCTCCTGCTGATTTCTTGGCTGTATATGTGAGATTAAGCAGCAGTTTGCCCTGGGGGACCGTCATTGCAGCTGATCTCTAGGATGGCAGGCTCAGGACTGAACAAGGGAATGTGGCTCCACATCACAGCAGTCACAAAGACTGCAGCCAAGGTATTAAAAACAAGCTGATTTTACTTGGGATGACAACTACATAGTGGTTCTTGCAACGCTGTGCTCCCAAGCTGCTTGGATGTCTAAGGGAAAAGGGAAAGTCTGTGTGTGACAAAAGGAAAACTGCACAGCAGGGTCCTCTGACAAGAGCCAGCACAGCATATGGTCACAGGACCCCACTGAAGACACCAGCCCAGGGCTCTGGGAAACACTTTTCCAAGGAAAAGCCCTAGTGGGGGAGGCCTGTTGAGAGCAGGTGGTATCTCCAGATCGCCTGCATTTGTTAAAGCACATGAACTTGGGCTCTCCTGCTCCTGTTACGAATGAGGAAAGTCCCTTAAGCAATCTGAAGTTTAAATTAGAGATGCTTATCAGTTGCTTTCTATTTTCAAATCAGCCCCTCTGGCATTTGCTTCATATGTTAAATAAACCCCCTGTTTCAAGAAGTCTGTTGCTGTACAGTGCTGATGACAGGTCTCTGCAGAGAGGACACAGCAGCCAGCACCAAAGAGGCTTTGCCACAAGCAAGGAGAACGTAGGTGCTTCTCGGAAAGTGCTAAGCTCAGAGTTCATCTCACCACAAGCAAAAGAAATGGTCCCAATATCTAGAGGGTGCAAATTTCAGAGACAAAGAAGAATGATCCCCCTAGCCACCTCCTACACATTACTCACCACTGCAACACACAGTAACCTTAACCTGTAGTTGATGATTACTGAATACATCACAGAGACAGCTAAGAAATTGTTTTGGAGCCAAGCTCCATGAATCATAGTTGGAGATGTCCACAGCGCAGAATACCTCAGAATACCTCAGTTGTAGTACACAGTGTTTTGAAAGAATCAGATTATGCGGGATCCTAATGATAGGAAAGCAGTGATTTATCATGTGATTAGAGGATTCAGTACAAACAAATTCTTGAAAGGCATCACAGTCCTAGTCCTCAGAGATGCCTGTGGGAAGAGACATACAGAATACATCCAGATAGTGTTTCACTGTTTGTAGGGAAAGAGGAAGAGGTCAAGCTGCATGGTGCATCTGACATTTTATAGGACCTTTGACTCTAATAAAAATGAACTTAATCGGAAGTTCTCACGGGTTGTCCTTGCCTATTGAAGCTCTTGACCTATCACCACTACAGAAATACACTTTCATAAAGACAACATGATCCCATGTGCTTCTGAGGAGGAAAACTATCTGTGGGAGAACCTGACCTTTAATGGCAGACACCAGAAGCCATCCAAGGCAGCCCTGAAAAGGTAGCAAATGTGCAGTCAGGTTTATCTCACATAGATGCATCACCATAGGAAAAAGAGAGCAGGAAGACATAATCCGTAAGCTTCGCAGAGCACAGGGCCATGGTGCAGTATTTGTCACAATTCCACAAAGATAGGCTAGACCTACCTTTCATGAATGGCCACTGATAATTAAGATTACACTGCGGTGCTACTGTGCACTGCAGTGTATTCTGTGCATTCGTGCTCCAAGAGGCCTCTGTGCCCCCTTGGAGCAGGAATGAGCCAGACAAGGGGAGAACAAAGCACAGATGTTTTTTTAAATTAGCACGAGTTAGGACCTGCCATGATAGTATGTCTATGCCACAATGCAAAGTTGTGACTACAGCCTGTGACACACACACAGAGGCCAAATATTTTGAACCTGAGGGACCTGTCATCCCAAAAGTGACTGTGCCCGAGTGCTCGGGCTGCAGGGAGCTGTGGGAAGTCACTGTGCTCGCTCCCGGGAGCTCTCATCAACACTTCCCCAGCACTTCAAGATTCTAGATACGTTCCTGGTGTCCTTTGGCCCCCAAGAGATCTTGGTGTGCAGTTCATTAGGGCAGAAAGATTACCAGCCTCAGAGCTGAAACATCAGCCCACATGAAGGCTCTTACCCTTCTTCCCTCACATGCTGAGCAGTTAGAAAGTATCTTGCATTTACTGTTGCTGCAAAAATTCTCTCTGAATAGTTAGCAGACACTAAATCAAGATTGACTTGGTTTTCTACTTCTCTCTCCTGCTACACGCTCAGGTGCTTGTACATCTCAAGACATTGATTTCATGCTCTAACATTAGGCCCCAAGCAATTTTGGGGTCAAAGAAGTTCCAGCAGCCTCGGTAGGTTGTACATACTCCTCACAAGATTTTCCACCAACCTCAGACACTTCTAGAGCAAAGGAGTGGTGTAGCACTACCAAAAGATCCTCCAGCTACAACCAAAAGGAACATTACATGTTGCTGCCATAACTCCTTCCATTATGCTGCTGGAAAGCTGAACTACCCCTATGTTTGGAGAGATGGGCAAGTTTAGCCAACAGATACCAAAAGCCCAACATTAGGGCAGTTTTCTACAAGGCTATTGTTTGACCAAGCTCACTGTGAGGTCAGGCCATGCATTTCCTTGGTGAGATACCAAATAGGTTGGCTTGGCTTTGCCATAGACCCTTCACACACTGCAGGACCCTCTCCTGCCCTGAAGGGTCAGCAGTATAAATAGACATTCCTGGTTTAGAAACAAGATAAGGACACAGCTTCGAGCCACCTACTGCACTCGTGCAAACTGCAGCAGAAGGTTTGGAAACAAGTTTCTCCAAGGTCTCATTCCAGAGTCTCTGCCACCAATCCCTACTCAGAATAAGCTCTTGGAAGAAGACACAGCAGAGAAGCCACCCATCACAGTCTTGACATTCCAGTGCTTTCCATCTTGGTCCTTGTTCCATCTGCCTGCTCCAGGAATAGGGAGACAGTGCCAGCCTTCTGCTTATTTTTATGCAGTGGCAGAAAGATCACACAAAGCACAAAAGCACATTCTCTCCCTGGAAGCAGCCTGCTCCCTTCTTTCCAAGGGTGTGAAAACTCTGCACGAATGTTTCATGAATCAGCTGCGTGTTTGCTTCAGTGATAAAGCCAGCTTGGCAATTTGGCCTGAAAATTGGGAAACTGAAAACCTAGAGAGTCCAACTGGCATGTTTTTAGACATGAACTCGTTCTCCTCCCACTTTGGCGACACTTCTTTCAGTCTCATCTAACTTACAGAAATTTGCTTTTAAAGAAATTTCAAATTATGACCCAGCATTACTCAGAGGTAAACAAAACAGACTTGTCTTATAATTACTTCATTGAATCCATGCACAAACTCTGCTAATTTGTTGCTGGTCTAGTTTCCTGATTGCAGCCCTTTCACATTCTCAGCAGTCCACCACTACCGTGAAGCAGAAGACACACAAGACCCCCACCCCATTATTTAACCTCCTGCTGTATTGCTTAACCTAAAATAAATGCTACTTAAAAGAAAAAACTTCTGTGTGGAAAACAACAAGTAGAGAAACAACAAGTAGAGAACATTGCCTAAAGTGGCGTTTTTCCTGCCCTACCAATCCCAAAGCGAACATAATACTGCCTGATCCACTTGGCTCCACTGCCTTGCAGCATAGGGCAAGGAATAAAGACCTTTTGCCATATATCCACTGTACAGAGAGGGAGAAGGAGGCTGAGATAGCCATGCATGAGAGAGATTAGAAGAGAAAGCACAGGTGACAGCCAGCACTTTTCTGGCAGTAAAGCAGAGAATTCTGCTTCAAGTGATACACATCAGACCTTCGGATACACATGCACCACCATCCTTCCATCGCCGCAAGGAAAGTTCATCCACAGACACAAATGCAGGCAGCTATAAGCAAAAGAACTATGGACATGGAGCAAGCGCCAACAGCTATATCGAAGAGCAAGTAACACCATGCTATCTACAGCCATCACAATGTGGCACAAACTGTAAATTAACAAACTGAAGACCACCCTTCCCTACTAAAAAATCAATCATAGAATCATAGAATGCTTAAGGTTGGAAGGGATCTCAGAGGTCATCGAGTCCAACCCCCCTGCACACGCAGGGTCACCTAGAGCA
>JAVCKT010028174.1:45471-56254 GCA_032273925.1 Rhynchotus rufescens | reverse complement strand
ATTCCAGTTGCATCTGAACTAGGAGGAATAATTATAATCTGCTATTGTTTTTGTGTAGATCATAATATAGGATATTTTCTGACATATTTTGCAATCTATTCACATGGATGAAATTCTTTGTTGGGAGAAGATTTAAACATTGACAATGAGTCAGTTCAACTCATAGTCTCATATGTTACAAATGCTATTCAAAGCATATTCTGTTTTGAAACAAAAGTCAGAATGGCACAGCTGAAATTAAACCTTCTTATACTCTTTTCAAAAATTAATCTCAAAACAGGATTAGCAAACTAACACAGCACTAAGGAACATTTCAGGTTTTGCCGACTCAGCATTTTCCATTGGATATTGGAAGTTGTATTTTACCATCTGAAGTTGACAGTGGGATGACTCCTCATTAATAACTTAATTGTACATTCTGTACTTTGTATTGAAAGAGGCTCAGCCAAATGTGTAAAAGCCACATAAACCTTCAATAAAGAAACTAGATGAGAACCTTTTTTTTTTAATTACTACAGAGAGCTTATTTCTATATATAATCTGTTTATTTAAATGACTAGAATATGTGTTTGTTCCATCCCTGTATCCTTGGTCTCTCTGCCTGGATAAATAACAAATTCAAAACCCCTCATAAAAATGTACACAGCTGTAATGACTGGGAAGTTTATAATATTTTGGCACTTAGCATCATCAAATAGCTTTATATAAAAATATCCAATGCTCTTGGATAAGCAAAATCCAATATACATTCAAAAATGCTCCTAAACTTATTATTCCATATACATGTCAACTTTCTGAAAAGGATGTGCATCTGGTGTATTAGACGCAGGTTTTTTTTATGCACAAAGTGTATACATTTAAGTAGATGGGCCCAGGTGCTTGATGGGAGCAGACTCAATATATCTATGTGTTTTCCTGTCCTTCGCTTTTCCACTCACAGATATATGGTGAAAGCATTCCAAAAACAAGTGTAGCTATTCGTTATGGAGAGGGAAAGGGAAGAGGGAAAGGAGGGAAAGGAAAGATGAAGGGAAGGCAAAGCAAGACAAGAGCAAATGCCTGTTTACCATATAACTATGAAGTGATTTTGTCATGTTGATAAACACTACACAGTTTTGCATATATAACCTATGGACATGACTGCTAAAAATTCCAGAAACTGTGAGGAAAATCCCTACACTTTTTCATTACTAAGAAGAACCAGGTTAGATTTATATTTCATCTCTTCTACTACAAAGTCCAAGGATGTTCAGACGCAGTAATTCAACTTGAGCCCAACTTTGATTCCTCAGGCTAATTTCTGTCTCCTGACTTTTTCTTTCTTTATTCAGATATAAGTGGAAAGGCAGCTGGGCATGCTGTCATGCCAGGAGTCTCTGAAGGCATCAGCTCTTTCATTAATTACTTTTCTGCTCTCCCCCTGCTTTATGTTAAAAACAGCCTAGTTGAGTATGTAGAAGTTGCATAGGCTTCAGTGAAAATGTACTTATGGGACCCTTTAATCTGTCAGATTGCATCACATAAACGGAGGGGATCATATTCAGACAATTGTAAAACTATTTTCTTGCCCGAAAGAGCACACCATGATGCCATTTAGCTGGAACCTGAAGCTATGGGTATCCTGCTGTGGTATCATGTGTAGCAAGCACATGTGATTGCTCTCCTGAGGCATTTGTTACATGCATCTTGTTAACCCTAGTTCAGTCAAAATAACTGTGTTCACTGCTGCTTGACCTATTTTAGCATAATTTAGCCCCAGTGCACTTCAGTTGCAGTAAGTTATTCAGCTGGCATTAATGACATGGGAACTTAGAATGGAACCATCAGAGTTTGAAAATATCCTTCTTATTAACTCAACAGTTTGGTTTCAGTAATTTATGCATCTTTCAGAACTGACCTAATACTTAAACATACATAGAAGAGCAAGCATTAATCAATTCCAGACCCAAGTGATTTTTTTCCCCTGTAACAAACCAGGCTTTAGGAAAAGAAATGTTTCTAAGCCTTGTTAATAGCTGCGCCTATAGGAGCTCTAAAATCACATTCCTGTTAAAGTTAAACAAGAATCTACTGTTATTTCTGTTACAGCAGGAGTAGAGTTAGATTTGTTCAAGGCCCTAATGGCAAGATCCAGAACACTTAAATGCCATCTAGGTTGGGACTGAGGTACAATTCAGACATGCTGATGAGAGGCACAATTTAGGGGTGCTATCGTCCCCAGAATCCCACCAGGTATCTCTTAGGCCAGGTGTGGATTATGCAAGGATCACGGGGCCTGGTAAGCTGCCCAGAGCCAGGCACCTCTGCAACAGAGGAGATGTGTCTAGACCATGACTGTGTTTAGGCAGCCCCCTTCTCCCCAAGCAGGATTTCTGGGGTGCCCTTCTGCACTAGTTGCCCCTCATTAACAGAAGATCTCTTACCACCTGGGTGCCTCTCCCAGGGCCAGGCATCTATGGCTGAGACAACAAAAAATCTAAGTCAGACACTTAAAATTTGTAAAATTCGGGACAATAAATTTTTTTTTAACAACTAAAAAAACTGTAAATCTCATACCTATTAGGTCATTGATTGATGTAGCCTTTGGGGTTTTTGCAAGGATCGGTGTGTGTCTAAGATTAGGCAGAGGCTTGCAGACCTTGTTGAAATAGGGTTACAGAGTAATGTTTTCAGTCCTTGCTTCGGGAATTGCTGTAGAGGAAGGTATCGTGACCTCAATATTGTGGCCTGTATTGACACTTCATGTGATAAGGGAGAATCCCCCTCAGAAGTGTTAAGGGAGATATATCTAGTGGGTAGAAAGAGAGGAGAGAGCGTTAATCAATACTACGATGGTTCCTCAGGCTTAAAATTTGCTGTAACCAAAGGTTCAGGAGCTCAGTCTTTTGGGGAACAGTATAAATACAGGTGGTTTTTCACCTACCACCTTCCCCGTGAGCTATTTGATTTGCTCAGCTGCCTCCAGCTCAGATTTCCAGGTGTGGACGGGAACTTGTGGACCCAAGAGCGCGTGCTTGGTTATGAAGAGCCACCCGAGCCCAGGCAGGGAGGGCTCTGCTGGAGACACAGAGCAGTCAGTGTCCGGGCTCCGCGGTGACTTTGCTGAAGAGGAACTTGCCGTGGGTTGCCAGCTCGCTGTGTGTGACTCACAGAAGGTGCTGAACAGACTACGGAGTGGGAGGAGGAAACAGGGCGGGGGAGAGGGAGAAAGGGAGCCGAGCAGCTGAATGAAACGTGTCTCACTTATTTATTCCCGTAAAATAAAAAAAAAAGTAGAAAAAAAAAAAAAGAAAAAAAAAAGGAGGAGGGTGTTTGGTAGAAAGTTAAACCAGTCCGTTTCTGTCTCTAAAATGAATGGCATACAAAGCAAGATCCTCGATTTGAGGAGAAAAAAAAAAGTATGAATCAGAAATTTTAGCTAAAATAGGATAATAATAACACTTCTAACCTGATCATTATGTAGGAACTCCAGGGATTTGATTTATTCAGCTGTCAGCCCCTGCACATCACACACATGTTGCAGAAGACATGCTAGAACTGCAACCTTTATTTAGGATTTGTTGACATTATTTCATTTTAAACCGGGCTTCTGGGAGTTGTTTTTCTTCTCCAGGCAGTTCCATGGCTAGCAGGAAAAGGGAAAGATCTGTCTCTGTTCACTGCTAGTGCGAGATGGTTACTGGGAGCGCTGGGACTGAGTTTGCCGGGGTGGGGATGGGAGTGCTTTGGGGGACATCTCCTGATCCGTGATGGGAAGGGAATGCTGAAGATTTGGATTTTGTTGAGGTATCAGCACAGTGGAGAAGCAACAATTCCTTCGGATCCCTTCGCTTTGAAAATGCTGTGGGAGAACAAGGAAAGCAGATTTTTTTGCTGGCACCGAAAAGGGGATACTTCTCCCGGAATGGTAATTAGTAGAGAGACACACGATGTCTCTAAAGGCCAAATGTCATGTCTGCTGCCTTTCCTGGGCAGGCTCCCTGCATCCTGACCTGGATGTGTTCCTCCCTCCCCTCCCTGCCATCCCCCATTCTACTTCCAGTCTCCCTGGGCTCCCTGGAGAGCCGTTTCTCATCGGAGCCGGGGCACTTGCCAAACTCTGGGACGACGACGATGCTGCGATGCGCGCAGAGGAAGATTTTGTGGAGATAACCACGCTCGCCAGAGAGTGGGGCTGAGATTTACAGCCTCGTGCCTGTAAAGAAGAGGCCACGGAGCCTCTGGTTTGCAGGCAAACATCCCTGCCCGCCCCATGGCCTCAGCTGAACCTCCGAGCAGGGAGCCCCTCCAGGGAGACTCCCCGGAGGGAGGTCGGCAGCGAGGACCGGGAAGTGGCTTTTCCGCCCCAAAAAAGGGCTGGCATAGAGGTACATCAAAGAAAACGAGGAGTGCCTCCCGTTCTGACCTACATATTTCATTCCGAGAGACTCGACTGCATCTGCTAGATCACTTGGAACAACTGTTATCCTTTAGAAATGAAAAATCTTTTCTTTAGAGAATAAGACAGGGGGAGAAAAAAAAAAAAAAACACAGTGGCTTGCTAGGGCACAGAACATTTAAACTCTGCTGTATTGATTGTCATTTATGATTGAATGCAATCATTACGGTGTCTATATTTTTCTGTTTCAATGAAACCATCAGGCAGTGAGTCATGCTGTGCGTGTAACCTGGAGGAAAGTGCAAAGAGGCTGCCGAGGAGCAGCAGTACAAAAATACCATTGGCATCTTTTCCCTAGAAGAGCAGGGCTCTGGACAATTTCCACAGTCTAGTCTATTGCTGTTTTTCTATTACATGCATTCTCCTCTGAAATGTCTAATAGGATGAAGGACACAGTTATGAGTCTTCTCACACATGCTGTTCCTTAATTAAAGAACAGCTATAATAGAAATACTTTTTTTTTTGAATTAACAAGCCCAAATTCTAATAAGCGTTAAAAGAGTGTGTGCTTTCTGTCTAATTTGAGATTGGAAAATCTCACAATAGATGAAGAGTGAGGCTGAAGCTTGAACTCTGCCGTGAAAGAAGATGCACTGCCATTAGTGACAAAACAATTTTAATTAGCCCACTCCTGAGTGCGAGGTGGCATGCAGCAAATGCACAGAAGTTTGGAGGAAGGGAAGATATTATCTCCTTGGCTTCCTGAAAAAAGTGTGTAAGAAGGCTCACCAAAATGCTTTATTTTGAAAGTTTTAATAACCTAGGCTAATTTTTAGTAACTTTTTTTTTTTTTCATTGAAGTCAGAAAAATGCGGTTTGGGGATTAGACCCCCCCTCCATCCTGAACTATGCCTGTTCCAGCTCCGCTAGGGCACGGAGCACACTTTTATTAAGCTAAAGAGGCGGACGCTGTGTTAACCAGCACAGCCTCGCTGCTTCAGACACCCAGGTGTGCGGCTGCCAGCGCATGGCACCGCGGTGAGGAGACGTGATCGCGGTGCCACTCGGCTCCGTAGCAGGCACCGAGTGAGGACCACGCGTGCTGAAAGCCGGCAGCCTGCCGGGGCCAGGAGTCTCACCAGGAGCACCACGGACAGGGACCAGGCGTTGCCCACTGTTGCTTTGCTGGTCCACAAGGTCCACGCGGCTGCACATCTATTTCCAGTTAATTCCATGCATCCAGCTTGGTCGTCAAGTCAAGGTTTAGCTCTTTTTTCCCTTTTTTTCCCCAAGAAATAGCATCTCCCTTGCTAGGCCTTCTCTCTGCCGGAGCAGGCGGTGCTGGATGCACTCAGGAGTCCACTCAGGTTGGTGTAGCCTATTTTAACTTGCAGGGACATGTAATATTTCCTGAGGTGTGATATGTTTTTCTGCCTCTTGGGAGATTTGGGCTATTTTTGTGCCTTTTTTTTTCCTCTTCTGAGGGATATGTTAGTTGTCTGACTTTCAAGTCTATTTTTGCTGTCCCACTCAGAGCTGATCCGTTCAGTTCACTTGTGGCTATGACTGGGGTTTATCTTGTGTCTGTAAGTCAAGCATTTTATGGGATTTGCTTTGGTGGGAGTCCTCTCCCTGCTGCTGAGAAGGGAGAGCAATATCTGGAGAGCACAAGTTTATTTTTTCACCCTCTTTATCCACCAAAATAATGCAAATAGACATTTTGGCACATGTAGTGTAGTTAAGCAAGAGAGTGTAACTTGAAAATAGAGATAAAAATGAAGAAATGTGTTTTTTTTTTTTCCTAAATCATTAAATAAGGAACAGTGGATTTTTTTTGGAAAGATCTCTCTCTAATGTCCGGAAAAAACAAAAACCAAAAAACACAGAGCCATCAGCTGAGCAGAAGACCTTGACCAGTCGCTTTGCTGAAAAAGGGGCAGGCTTTTTGATAGCAACATTACTCTAGCTTGTTAAATTCTATGTTGCATGGAAACAGCATAGAACAGAAATACAAGAGCAGGAATTGGAGAAGCTGATTAAAAAAATAAATAAATAAAAGATTTTTATCTCCTTCATACTAGGGCAAAAGTACATTTTACAGAAGTCAAATGTGTCACCAATCCAAGGGATGTCCCATGCAAGCTTACACAGCCACCAGCTTGCTCCTTGGCCAGTCTGGCAGCTGGAAACCTCACTCTTATATCAGCAAACAGAGCCGGTTTGAGCATGGTGACATTGTGATGGCAGAAGGCAGATATCTTCTTAGAACATCACTTTTTTTTTCCTCTGCGTTAAAATGAGATTTGCAGAAGTTATTGGGAAGATCCTTCCACCTTGAAGACGCAAATGACTGCTAATGGCAGTCTGCACACTTAAGGGTACAGCAACTATCTCCTTTATGAGTCAATGCTTGGATCTTGAAAGCAAAATATAAGAGTCTTCAGCATTGGCAGCCACAGTGGCTCCACAAGAAATAAATACTTCTGACCATAAACACTCTGAAGCAGTTTTGGTATTTACATTAAATTCCTGTCTGAATTATTTCTTTTTTTTTTGAGCCATATTTCCTCAAACTCATCTCTTTGTTAAAAGGCTGTATGAAAATACTGGCATTTGGATCCAGTTCAAAGTAGGAAGATTTTTCCTCATTGCACAGCAGGACACCACTTCAGACCATCCTATCTTTCCTGCAGACGAGTTAGATACCATGGAATAATTTCTAATGTTTTCTTCTTTTTGCTTTTTTTATTTTGTGCACTCTTTCCTGCCACATGTAGCTTATAATGATAGTAAGACCATCATGTAACAGGAGGGTAGATTATTCTTAAGGCATTTTGAAAATATAGGCAAATATTCCTTTTTTATTTCTCTTTCTGGAGCTACCTACTAAATGGCAGTGATGGACTATTTCACTTTTTGTTCATCTACCTCAGGGAAATGAATAGAAAAGAATTTTGAAAGTCATAATTTTAAGGCAACATTGTTATTTTTAATAAAAAGATTTTCAGTGTCGTCAGCTATGACAAGAGTGGCTGAAAATCGAGCTAACTGCATGAATACATGATTGAGAGCAGGTCCTTCAGAAATACTCTCCCAGGTCACAAAAAGACATCCCAGGCACTCATACTCTTCTGCACTAGCACAGGTTGACATGAAGGCTTGAGATCCTTCTTGCTGTTTTTTTTGGGGTTCCTCTGGCCCAAAAGAGGCAGCCGTTGGCTCCTGTTCCTCTCCTCACTGTTAGAAGTGACCCAGGCCCCAGGTGTTGCTGTCCTCTAGCTGGCATCACCTCCAGCCCTCGCTGTCTGCTCCTTGGCCATTCACTTACTGAGTCAATGCACTTTCTCCCTTACATCAGTGACCTGACATTTTCTGCTAAATTGTGGCATTTAGCAGAAATATGCCACATCTCATATCCAAAATGCACATTCATTTTTTCTCATACCTTCTGAAAGAAATCTTGACTAAAGACTGGCCCCTCTTCTTTATCACCTAGGAAGATTAAATTAGTTTCTGTACTGATAGTAGACAAGCTGTACTTCATATTCCACAGGCAATCTGACTACAAGAGCTGCACTGAGCAAGAATAATTCAATTGACTTCCCTGTAGCTGCACTAATTTAGACTAACTATAAATTCATCTTTTCTTGTAAAATATGTCTAGAACTGACCTCGCTGTATCCAACTGACTGAATTAATTCTGGGCAGTCTCTTACCCTCGGAAGAGTGCAGAGATTGGGGAACTCCTTTTTTAGGAAGCTGGAGGAAACTGCACTTCCTCTTGCAGGGAATAAGTCAAAGGCCTGTGATGGAATAAAGATGAGGGCAGAATTAGGCCAGTGTCTTAAGTAATGCACATACTAAAAGCAATTTATCCGCAGTGCTCTTAAGACATGGATTAAAAAACAACACAGTATTTTTCACGGTATTTATCTTTCCTTTTCTTATTTCTTCCCTTCTTTCACAGCAATTTATTTCTTCTTTTCAAGGTCCCTTTATTTCTATTAAAATAAAATCCACAACTCTGTGTACTTACTTGATTATTATGAGATATTGCAAAGATCACAGATGCAAATGGCTAGAGAAAGGTTGTTATTGTAAGGCTGCCAGAGAGACCTTTGCAACCATTTCTTAACACATCTATGTTTTATTTATTTGGGCAGTGTCATAGCTCTTGACCGGGCAGCCAGTTGACCACAAGGGGACCTTTGGGAAGGACCAAAGTGCTGCTATTGGACAGCAAGGGAAGGGAGAAAGGAGCTCTGGCCCTTTTCTGGAAGAGGGACCCCATTTCAGCACTGAAACTGGTGCTCGGGCCAGGAAAACCATCTACAATAACATTTTCTATAGGCATATGATGTTTTCTCAAAATAAATAAATAAATAAGTGAAATAAAACAGAGCTCTACTTTCTGTCCCTTCTCTGCCATGAAGTGGGATCCATCTCTCATCTGCCCCTTCTACCTGGCAAACAAAATCAACACTCTTTACCGAATGCATAAACAGCTGAATGCATTTGCCTGGAGCTAACCTAGCTCCTTTTAATCAGGGAAAGAAAGCACTTACAGTAATTAAAGCAAAAATCAGTGTATAAAAAATCTGTGTATAAATAACTTTCCCTGCACTGTCAATTATTTTAAAAATATTTTTGACTGCTTAAATTAATTCTAGTTTGTATTCAAGATACATTCTGTCACAGAGTGGAATTTAGGATACTGATTTCTTTTCAAAACATTGCTACTGAGTTTTACACTCATATCTTTTTTTCTTATTGTTGTTTTCTGCTTGCATTGAGTCACCAATAGTGGAAGTTCTAAATATAGATATGACTAACAATGCAAACTTTTGAGATGCTGTATAACTACACCAAGAAAAACAGATCAGAGAGCTGTGCTCACCAGAAATTCAAACAACTGTCACCAACTACTACAGAGAAATAATGATTACTGCCTGTTTTTTTTTTTTTCCTCATTAGAAAGGCAGCTGTCATATAACTTACTGTTTGGACAGAAAGAAATAAGTTAGCATATTGCTTAAAAACTGTCTGCTACCTCCCTAAATGTGACTCTTTTACTGCATTTTGCCAAAAATATGCTAGAACATAAAATCCTTCATTCTGCAGAATAATAAATGTCGTGTTTCCATTTCCTCAAGTCTTGTCAGATGGCTTAAGATAATCGAGATCAAATACAACAAGCAAGGTGAGCTCAGGACCTCAGATTTCGGAGCAGGGGCTTTGACACTGCCAGAGGCAAGTGACAAACTGTGCAAAAACTTAAGTGCCTGGCACCACTGCTAAACCCATGACAAGGATCCATTTTTTATCTTCTAGCCACAGCCCTTGACAAGGAGCTACCAAGGAGCCTGAGAACTCTCCTGTCAGACAGTATCGCTTGCAGGCTGTGGCAGACATATGTTCAGGAGCAAGAGTAATTATCCTGATGCCCAAGCAGAGGCAGGTAAAATCCACGGGAAAACAGGCTTCCTTTGACAGGATTCAGGTCAACTCCTAGATTTGAAAATCTCAGTGAAAGAAATAAAAAAACCAAACTTCCAATGTGTGGCATTTGTTTAATTGTATCCTACCAAAACCAGCTGCAAGGGGTGGATGGTCACTCTTCTCTGGTTCCAGGCAATTTCTGCAGATAGACTGGAAGCCACATCACTTAATCAGTTGCAATTCAGAACAAAAAGAGGTATGTTACCTGTATTTTATCCACAATACCTGCAGGGTTTTCTTTAAAACCCCAAACCTATAATTAATCTGTATTGTTAAATTTATCAATTTATGGGTCATGCAAAAGGAAGTTGATTTCTGAGCCTGCTTTCTTCATTCATTCCTTGCCACCAGTTCCCCCATGGTCAGTTCTGTCTTCTGTATTCAGCAATACAGATTATCTGAGTATTTATCTTCAATGAATGGTACATTTAGGCAGGTGTAAGCTATCTCTGGTGCAAGGCTCTCAGGTCAAAATGCTGTTTACTTTTAGATAGAAAGAATTGAAGTTGATTATTTCTTGCACTTAGATAATTGAGTATGCCTTGCTATAAGACGCAAATTATTATCAGCATACTGAAAAGAAGTAAAAAAATTACTGTGCAAATACTCTAGCCAAATTCTAATCAGTCCTCATGCTCAGTTCAGTAAATCCAGTGGTGCTGAATTTAACAGAATTCGACAGTCTGGTATAGACTTTCACAAGAGTCTCCTTCTATTCTATTCTATTCTATTCTATTCTATTCTATTCTATTCTATTCTATTCTATTCTATCTTATGCTATGTTGACCTCATTCAATACTGTACTGTCTGAACCCCTAAGTCGAGCTTTGAAGAAGTCTGTCAGCTTGAGATGAGATACTGAGTAGGATTTTCAGTAGAGCTTTTTCAGTTTTTACCTTGGTGCTT
>JAVCKT010028174.1:16058-29554 GCA_032273925.1 Rhynchotus rufescens | reverse complement strand
AAACTTGCAGGCATCTGCTGAAAGAAGGGAAGAAAAATGATGTAATGTTGTGGGAAATTGAGACTGGCACAGATTTCTGATATATAAAACCCTTTTTCTTCAGCGCAGTTTCACAGGGAATACTCCTGCAGCCAGAAATGCCACCTTCACCTGAGAAGACTAAAATAATTTATCTTTGCAGTATAACAAAATTTCAGGCAACCAGGAAAAGTGTGACATTTCTTCCCTTCCAAGAAAAATCCAAGTATTCTGGTCTGAAATGACAAGAATGACAATGGTAATAATTTTAGAAAGTGTTGCTTTGCCTTAGCTTTCCAACCAAGACGGTTGCAATGAAATGAGACCTACTCTGGGCTGCAGGCACAGGACTCATGCAGATGAGAAGGTGGATGAGGGTGGATGAGAAGGAATAGACCTAGTTCCAGGAGCAAGGATGGTCATCAGTACTCAGTCAGTATGGACTTCCAGCTCCATATTCCCGCCTGCTCCCTTTCTGGCCTGGACACAAGGGGATGCAAGCAGGAATGCAGTGCTTTGTAGGCAGCTCTTGCAGCAGTGCCGTGGGGCGCCCGCAGTGACGTGGTACCCACACAACCCCCTGTCACGGTGACAGGGCTTCCTCAGCGCCGCCACAGCACGACCACCAGCTCCCACAAGCAACGAGCGTGCACCCGTCAGCCGAGCCTTGTTTCATTCCTCAACTTACGTGTGCTTTAACCAGATTCTTTTTTTATTCAGCTCACTGGAAAATATTCCGTTTGATGTTTTCGCAGACAGCATCTTAAGGCGTTACTCCGACTTCTTCTCAAGAGCTGCCCTTTCCGAAGTCATTATTACTCATTAGGTACATTGTGCAGGAAGCAAAGTAGGTCAGGGATGAAAAACCCCATCTTAGCGAGAGGCACCAGCACTGCACAAAGCTATTTTCAACTTTCATGAGATAAAAAAATGTTTTCTGTAGGATGAAAGCTGTCACTGCCAACTTACAAATGAATGCCAAGTATGTAAAAACTTTCGTTTCTGGTTGCTGGGCTTTCATATGTTAAACGCATTGTTTTAGAACTCCATTTCAAAGATAATTCTCCGTGCGCAGCGGTTCCTCTCTGGCTCCTGAGGATGATGCGTGCCGAGTTAAGGGGCAGATCCGCACTCGGCTGGTGTGAGCTGTTAACTTCAGTGGGACTGCACAGCTCATAAAGACCTGCCCCAGATGTCCCCAAGTAGGGGACAGCAGTGGAAGAGTTGCTGCAGCGGGTCCAGGTGAACCCATGGCTCAGGGTGACTAACTGCATCCCATATCCTGCAGAAATGCCTTACAGCCCCTGGTTATCTGTCAGTGGCATGAAAAGAGTGAATCTGCAGCTGCAGCCCAGGATGACCTCTGAAGGAGAGATGACAGCTTCAAAGGCAGCGCTTCAGTGCAAATCACCCTTACATGGCTATTGCTTTAGATTTGACCTGCCAGTTAAACCAAGCTTTAATTTTTTTGTTTGACTGCTCACTAATTCTATCATCATATTCCTTGGAGATGTCAAGTAAGTATTTAGACTATAACGAGTGATTTTTACTTCCTCTAAACTGGTGGGCACTGCTCTTTGGCTCTCAATTTAACAAAACACTCAGCAAATGCTTCATTTTGTTGGATTTCTATAGGGACTTGAATACACAATTCCGGTAGAAAGTAGACCTTCTGAAGCCCTTTCAGCTATGGAGGTAATTAACAAAATCAGGCTTTCAAGTTATTATTGCCAATAGTAAGTTGACATGTATGGCAATATCACTGTTATTTAATGACTATATTTGTTTGCTGGTATGAGCACCTTGTCCTCCTGAGCAGAAGAAAGTGAGTTAATCTTTTCATTAAAAAAAGTAGATTTTTTACAGCTGAAAGTTGATCTCATTTTTCTCTTTAAAACAATAGCCACTTGAAGTTATGTAAAATACGGCATCATATGGGAAGGTGTGTATATATTATCATATATTAGACTAATATGAATTGCTTCAAACATACTGCTAATAAAGCAGAATGTGTTTTCAGCCATATTTTAAAAGAAAGGCATAGACCACAACTAATGGAAGATATTCATCAAGCATTTAGGTTTCCTACAGTGATAAACTTCTTTTTTTTTTTGATCAGAGCAAGCTTCTATTGCAGATACAAAAATAACATTTTCTGCATTACATATATTATTTGAGTAGCTTAGGTCAAGGACTAGATCATTTAAATTGAACTCCGGCATTCACTGAAAAGAAAAGCAGGAAAACTTGTTTTCATCCCCTAACCTATGTATAAAAATAGTAACAAATAATGTCAAGAGAGGAAATTTTCTAGCTCTAACATAATCAGAAGAGAGATGATCAAAAAATATCAATTTAATTCACCAGACAGAAATGTTGTCCTTTGATTAATTGTCTGTTAAAATGCTTAATGTGCTATGACAGATTACTTTTTCCTACATGTACAGTACATCTAAATTAGCATTATTGAGATAATTAAAACAGTAACAAAATGTTAAGTTCATGTATTTTAATTAATTGTTTCCATTCAAATTGTGAGAAAGAAGCATCATCATCTAATAAATAAGAAATGCCTTGTCTGATATACCAAAATTAAATAACTTAAAAATTAGGAATCTGAATAAATATATGTAAACCACAACTCCACAAATAAAATCTACACAGATTATATTTACATTTTAGTCTTGCAAATATGAATATAAATGCATGCTAGTTATTGAGAATCCACTTTTACCCAGAGAATTATTTTAAAACTAAACTGAAAGCAAACTACAAACAAAGCTTCATCATTCCCTGCTAATGAATTGAAATCATAATTAGGAACAATTGCTTAAATCACTTTGACTTAAATGATGAATACTACGGGCATACATTTGTTTATAATGGAATTCTCTGAAGACACGTAAAAAAATAACATGTCATATACTCCAGTGGTGAGGGCCATGGGTAGACCAAGCAGGAGGCTCAGAGTCCATCCCTCATGCTGCAGATGGGTTGCTGTCCGTGTCAGACAAATTGTTTCACCCATCAAGTGACTCTGAGTGGTCTGGGCCAGGTCAAGACACCAAGACCCATGACCTTGAGTAGTGAGCCCAAAACACCTTGCAAGAGAGCAGGACTGTGCTGTATTGCATTGAGATGCAAGATTTTCCTGAGTGATGACCTGCCATTGCTGCATGCACCACTTTTCATAGTATAGTATATTATTTATATATATTATTATAATAATATAATATATAGTATTATTTTATATTACATTATTCATTGTTTCAGAAAACTGAGCCAAACCTGACAGTATAGAAAAGGAGGTTTCTCTCCTTCTTTCTGTTTGTTTGTCTTGATATTGTCTATATTTTTATATTCTCCAAGGGATCCATGAATGCCATAAAGCAAAATGAGCAGTCAAACAAGTGCAAAAAACTACTGTATAGAAGAGACATTGGGAATCTTAAAGTCCAGTTTTCCAGGGCTGCTTCCACGTATTTTTTGTGCATTCCAGCAAGGGAATTGACATGCTTGTCAGCACGTTTTCTATGACGCTAAGGATTTCCAAGCTCCATCCAAATCCTGCAATATTGACTCTGGACTTCCTGAGCAAAAAATTTGCTTTTCAAAGGAGAGGGGAGATACAAAACTGTAGCATAAATATAGAGTTGGAAATGCTGTCAAACTACAAGGCAAGAAACTCTAGGTTAAAAAAAAAGGAAAAGAAATCCAAACAGCTTGCTTGTTTGGTCAGAGGAGAAAAGTCTCAAAAGAACCAAAAAAGAAAAAAAAAAGGAGCAGAGCAAAGAGGGAGGCTCAGCTCCCAGAAGCAGAAGAGGATCCTGCTCCGGTGGCTGTCATCAGCAGTGACTCTGGTGGCACGTGTGAGAGGAACATGATGCAGGGAGCAATGGATAGGGTGGCAATTGAAGAGTACCTGAAGGTGCAAGAATTCAAATGGAAGTTTACAATGTGCATTTATCCCATCTTCTTGGAAAACAAGGTGTCAGAAATACTTTGGCCTTTTAGGAGGAAGTAGAAGGGTGGGAAATATTATATGGGCTGCCTTGCTCAGTAAAAGAAATAGGGCCACAAGCTTTCTGAAAATGATTTACACTGCACATAGGCACAGAGGAATGGTGATGTATGTTGTTTATTTTTGTGTGAAAAAGCCCCATTGAAGTAATTTGGGAGGCCACACACTATGCGGGGATGAAAGCATTTCAGCCCCTGAGATGCCCTCAGACCTGTGTTTTGGCTTGCAGTATTTGACCTGCACTTCCTATTTAGAGGAGCCAATACACACAGACTGTGTTGGATATAGGAATGTGCTAAACCTCTTCCTTTTCAGCAGGTCAGAGTTTCTTTCACGTCAGGATTGCATTAATGTCCCACTGACCTACTTTTGTGATCCACCTGGCAGAACTCACATCCCTAAGATCCGAGACACTGTCTGCTCCGCAGATCTGCTCTGTTTAGGTCTGGTGACAGAAACCATTAGCAGAGTGACACCACAGATAAAAATGAACTGTGCCGTGTTCTTTGGTATTGCTAGTGTATTTTTACTTAATTGTGTAAGCTTTATCCATCATGATGGAATTGTCTGTTTCTATTGTTATGGCTTGGTATTTATAACATTTTCTTCTCCCTCCCTCAAATGAAAAAGAAAAATGAGCTGCATACCTTTATCCAGAGGTTTCTAACCAGTGCTGCTTCTTTGCCCACTACAGACCAAGAGTAAAGGCAAAAGGCAGACATAATGGATCAGTGAGGAAAAGGCATCTTCTGCCTGTCTTAAATCATCTACTTTACAGAGAAGCTTAAATTGCTAGAAATAAAAAAGCTCCTTGGCAGCTCAACAACTGCATATAAAACAAATCATATTTTCCAGTGAATCGTAAATGTCACCATCTCAGATAACATTTATGCTTTCATAGAAATAGGAACTTAATTTCCCCCAGTTATATTATTAACTCACTTTGGTGAATCAGATCACCTACATTAAAACAGAGCAAGCCGGTGACTCAGAACAATGATATGTTTAAAGAGCAAGTGCAGCACTGAGCTGCATGCAGATGGAATGGCTTCTTTGAACCACCAAATAAAGACTGATCTGTTAAAATTTTGCTAAAAATGGGCACCAAATGCTTGTTGTCAGAAGTGACTGACAGCCTGTGTCCAAAGCTGAGATGCGGCTGGTTTTGCCTATTCATTCAGCAGGGATGCAGTGACAGCACAGAAGAGAAGGAGGACCAAGATGGGCTGCCATATGATGAGCTGATTGCCATCTCTTGCTGTCCTTTTATACATTCTGGGAGTTAATAAATAAATAAATAACAGAGTTATTACAATATTTTATCTAAATACAGTTTATTATTTTATGTCAATCTTTCTATTTGATTCCTGTTATTTGGTATGTATATAGATTCTCAACACGCCAGTATGCAAACCTGTCATGACCATTGATAAAGTCATCTCCGCAGCAATTAAAAGCCAGTACTACCCTGCAGAGGAGGAATTAGGATAGAAGTAGATGGAATGACTAGACTCTGCTCACCACTTCCACTACATGTGCACTTTATTTGTTTATTTATTTGTTTCAGACCTGTGAGATGCTGACGGAGACACCTCCACACAGTGCTCTGCAGGTGGGAGCACCCTTACCCTGCCTGCACTCCTCAGCAACAATATATGAGTTGTTCTGATCCCAAAATGTTGTGGTCACATGGTCAACCCAGTGCCAGATATCAGCCACCGAGCTCTGCCCTGCCATGGGACGTGTTAAACTGAGCTCTGGGCTCATGCAGCTCCCGAGGGGCTCAGAGAACTTTTGGGACCTGCTTTCCCTTATTGACATGTCCTTGCAACAATACAGCACTTGCAGCTGGGTTATCCCCCACTGAACTCAATGAGGATGATTTTACTTAGTGTAAACTCAAACAATCAGCATTCAAAGCACACTAAGAAGAAAGAAAAAAGTTATTTATCTCAGTCCTGGTGGCTAGGTGGACTGGTGGCATGTAAGACAGATAGTACTTTATTATAATTTAATTTCTGCTTGACTCATTTCCAGTTTAGAGTAAAAAGATCCTGCTGGTGACACTGCCAGTTTTTTTTTTCTCATGCAGTTATGTTTTAATTTAAAGTAAAGGAGACTAGAGACTGACACAGATACTTTGAAAATATGAGCTGCAAGTCTAACTCACACAAAAATATATGTGTGAATGTGATAGCAAATCCTGCCTACCAGCAGAACACTGGCTGATGGTAGTATTTCAGAATTATATCTAAGTGAAAGATTTTCCCTTAGTTTAGAGGTTGCAGCATCTAATCTGGATTGCCATGAATTAGTGAGTTTCGTCATGTGACAGAAACATTTTGATATCCTAATGAAAGCAATGGAAAACATATGTCACTGTCAGATTTCAGGCTGAAGAAGTGATTATATTTTCTCACCGTGTAGATTCCAGGCATCCTAGGAAAGTATATTCCATTTCATCCAGCGCCCCTTACTCATGAAAGCAAAATGAATTACAGAGCAGACCATACAGCTATATGTTTTAGTCCCTGCAGATTGTATAAATTTCTGTAACACAATAAACCTTCTTTTCACTAGTAAGTTTTGCTCAAAATATGTTGTCTTGCATTTGTTTAGCTTCATGGCTGTTGAGTTTGAGGCTACCTTTTGAGGCAAGTCTGTAGGTGTTTTTGAAGGCTGTCTTAACATAAGGCTGATTTCGGTCATTTTTTTCAGGCACTGATTTTAGGCAGAATCATTTTTCCAGGATCCAGGGCTCATTCAGAAATCCAGAAGACCCTCGAGTGCCTGCGACTGAACTCAGAAACACAGAGGCATTGTGCGTAAGCGGACACAAATGTCGGCCAGATTTATTTATTTAGCTCTGCAACATTGGATTTGGGGACCCAAGAAGCAGCTGCTGAGGAAAGGGGTTGAATTGCCGAGTGAGCTGACCCAGTTTAGGAGTTGATCTCTGTTTGCTCTCCGTGTCCTATGGCTTAAATAATCACAGTCCAATACAAATTTCAGACATCTGAGACTCTCTTCAACAATTTCTACTGATTCCATCCCTCTCAGCCTCTACCACTTGCCTTTGCTATCTTTGGGTCAGTAATGCCTTATTTGTAAACTAAACCTTTGTTGACCTAAATCCTCACATACACACTGGCATCCACATAGACCTTCCTTCATAAAAAACAGAAAACTACTTGAAGAATAGCAAATTCAAAGGTTGTTCTTGTTTTATTGTGTGTTGAACTACAGACAAGGTTCTGAACTGCAAAACTAGCAACATTAGACATTGAGAAGAAACGAATATTCTTCCCGAATGGGAGCTCCATCCCATGTTCCTGTGAAGGACTAGGCATCCTCTTCTCACCAAGCTCAAGTGGGAACAGAGGCACTCGGCACATCACAGCCTGGCTTAGTGCCTTGCAGCATGAAGCCCTTGGACCCCTGTCTTTCCTCCAGGGCTTTTCATTTGTGTAGTCAGCCCTAGAACTATCTGCAATTTTTGTCATTTTCATTTCCAGCGTGCCAGCATGGATTATGAAAAGTAAGCCACCTTCCGCCCATTTAATGGAGTGCATCGTTGCAGATGATTGCTCGGGAATGTAAATCAGTTTACTGTTACCTGGTTACTGCTGTTGCACACGCGAAACGGAGAGGAGATGGCTGTAGGTTTAATGTGCAGTGGACAAATACACACCATGCAGCACTCGATGTTTGCGTGGGAATATGTATATGTTTGTATTTACATCGGCATGCAGAAGAGAAGCGATCCCACATGGGGCTCACTTAAATGGGAGGTTCCAAGCACATCCGTTTTCCCTCCGGAGAAGCAGCCCGGGCTCTTGGCAGGAGATTGCAGGGAGCTCTTTGCTGGAAAGAGAGGGATGAGGGCCAGAAGGGTGGACAATCACTCTGGATTATACAGCCCCTCTCCCAATCCAGGCGATGACGAAGAAGGGACCCTGTATATTGCTATCAACCCTGTATATCACCTCCATGCTGGAGAAAAGAGTACTGCAGACAGAAGGTAGCCCCCAAATGAGGCTGCAAGTCACAGCTGTGGTCCAGGGTGGCCTAGAGCAGAGATGTAAATGATGTAGGGCACAGTAAGTCGGAGCCCTCTTCTAGAAGGCATCATGTACTACGGCGATAAAACCTGCAGTGCAGAGAGCAGATGCAGGACAGGCCAGGCAGTTCAGTGCTTCTGCACTGAAGACAGGTCCCCAATCCTATAAAGGAGCCGTGCGAGAACAACCTCACGTTGGGTGCCGCTCACACACCTGATAATGAAGCTGCTGCTGCAGTTTTAAGTGGATTGTCATAGAAGGATCCAACATCCTTTAAAATGCTTTTTTTCCCCCTCTTCTAGGCAGAATTTCACAGTCTGACAAAAGCTCTGCACTTGAACTCCAGGCATTTCTCTGGCAGTGTTTGGTGGAAAAGTACTGGATGGATTAGAGTAATGATGCAGGTTTGCCTTCCCTATGACCCTCAAAGAGCTTGTTGGATGTAAAGACACAGATATGGGTGTCTGGTTTCCACGTTTATATGGCTTGCGATGAAGCAGATACACCCACACATGCACATGCACCTACATCCAGCTACTGGCAAGAAAAAACATTGAAGTCCTTAATGGGCAACCCAAATATGAAATACTTTGTACTCTTCAGAGACAGTATTTTCAATGTCTATTTTTAATAGACTTACACTGTTACCCAGTAGAGACTTGTTTGCTGCCAGCAACACTTCCAAGCAACAGAGCACAGTGGACATTGTTTGCTGTGTGCTTTAGCCCAGAACTGGCCAAGTGTTGCAGCTGGGATCAACTCTGTCTGATGTGACCAACACTGCTTGTGTCTGGGTGCACTTTCATAACTGAAGTTGTCAAAAAAAAAAAAGTTGTCAAGTGTCTTACACTGCAAAAGACACTGAACAGAACGGCATGAGCAGCAAGGAGAATACATCAGCAATCACACTTTCAGAGCAGGGTTGAAGCAACCAAGGAAATATCTTTTGTGATTAGTGGCTAGAGACTCAAATCTCTAATTATGTGCCAAAAACTTTTTAAATATGAAGAGTCATACATTCACTCTATCATTACTTGTTATTGTTCTCCTTTATCTCATGCTATTGAGCAATGGCTCATGAGTGGAATTTTTTCTTTAAAAGGGAAAATATTTTTCTCCTCCTCTCACAAAATTTTCAAATTTCCCTTTTCTTTGCCAACAAAATTCATTCTGCAATAGTTCTGATTTTACTGCCAACATGTCAGAATTTTGAAACACTTTTCTGAATTACGCTTGACAATTCATTCAAGTAGCCTCTTGAGCCCTCAGAGGTATCTTTTACATTATCTGTTGTCACAGACACTTTTCCTGCAATTGTACCTAAAGTTTGTGCATATTCCTTTTAGGTTCCTTTCCTTGAAATGCATAAAGTTAAAGGAAGAAGCATTCTTGACAGCTTATTGTGTAAATCCTTCTGACACAGTTTCCACATTTTGGTAGGAGATGAGAACTGATCAGTACAAAGTAGGTCAAGAACTCCTAAGAGACACAGTGACTGCCTTTGATTTTTCTACCTTGAAGTTCAAAGAGCATGAGTAAGTTCATTGAAAAAGGAAGAAAAGAGTTATTTAAAGAAATAAGGATTCCACTTTGCATGTAGTGCCCTGAAAACTTAAGAAAGAGTGGGTCATGAATCAGGTAGTGTATGTGTGCATGCAAATGTGTGAGTCAGAACATATCTTCTGAAAACTATTTTGGGACAACATGATCATTAATTGACAAGGAACTTTTCCTAGCACCGAAAGCTGTTTTTAAATGAGTTCATCGAGAAGCTGAATGCTGTGTGTTATACCTATATACTATGCTTCATATCAAGTTGAGTTTAGCAACTATTTCTTCAAACTATTTGCTTTGACTGGCTACTAAGTGGATTAAAATTTTGAAAGAACAGTAAATACCCTCTCCTTCTGGAGGGAATACTTCTCCAGGAGGTAAGTACCACTTCCTTGTGTCAGCTGAAGGTAAGTAGATTGTCAGGACAGACCTCTGTCCATAGGAACTGTACCCAAAATGCCACTTGGCTTTGGGGTTAGGCATTCATAATCTCTTATTTTGCAGTACAGAAATTGTCTATGTGATTAGAAATAGTACAGCAGCAGAAAATTTTAAGCAGAGTGATGATAACGCACAGGCAAGGAGTTACAGCACCAGGAGGTCATCTACAAGAAGACTGTTGAGAATGACGTTTTCCACTGTTCCTCCGTTCAAGGGGCAGATTAACTGAGGAATCTCCAAGGGCTTCAGTCTCAGCTGTCATGTACTAAGTCAGATCATGAGCAAAGAGCTGAACTACCTCAAAGCCTTCCCACCTCTGTTGGGCCTGCGCCTGACTCAGGTTAGCAAAAGTTTAGGGCAGATGAATCAGAAGAAGGTTAATGTAAGAGAGAGAGACAAACATAGAGAAATGAAGGAGATCTAAACCCAGAAAAACTGGCATGGTCAATTGAAAAGCTGTTATTTGGACAAAAAATCCCCTGTTGAGCACTGAGAGATGTTCTGATTAAAGCTGTGTAGGTGGCTGAATTTTGTTGTGTATGTCTGTATCACTATCAGAAATATTCCCTTTCTTTTACATTGGAGACAGATAGCAAGTAAATCTACCTGTTGAATTAGAGGTAACATGAGTGAAAACAGAGAATAAGTAGTTTGAATTTATTTTAATTTTATTTTATGTAATTTTGTTAAGCTCTACACGTGACTGCCACATGATACCTAGGTTTGTCATGCTCCTCATCACTGACAAGATGTGCTATAACATTAATGTGTACTCCTTGTGCTGACCCCTCTGAAAATGGGCCCAGGCTACAAGGACAATGTGCTTCTGGTGCCACTGGGATTTAAGGGACCTGAGAGAATCTGGCACTTGCAGCCCTCTTCACCACCCTGTCCAGACTGTGCGAGCAGATGGTGTAAAAAAAGATGTTACTTCTCCCAAAACCCCTTGTCTGGCTGAAGGAGAGGACTCAGATTTTGCAGCTCTGAAATAGGCTGTTTGTGAGTAGTTCTGATTTCTTTTTTTTTTTTTTTTAACTGTGTAGTGACCTCAGCCAACATGAAGTGCATAGCGATCAACAGCTCTCCCTTGCAAACCTGTGAGTCTAATTGGTATTCTGTAAAAGTCCTCACAGGCCTTTTAATCAAAGAAAATGTCAGAAAACACAAGGTTCTGTTCTCTTTGTAGATGTTCCTCCAAAGGGAATCATACGGACCCCAATTGCACAAAATGCTCCCTCTCACAACACAGGCTCCACATCCAAGCACTTAATTTGGGCTGTTGAAAGCAGGGCTGTGCAGTGCAAACTTCAAGATGTTTACTTTCCTGAGTATCTTCCTGGCCAAGAAGAATGACTTAATTCCTGGGGTGGTCCAAGCTTTCTTCTATGTGCCTGGAGCCCAGATGCCAGCTTGGAGACTCCTCTCGCGAGCCATGTGGATGTAGCACCTCCCAGGGACGAGTGCCTGTCTGTGCAAGGACACAATGGAAGGCATGAGAAACAGTTGGACTTTGCCCCGTGTGCTCCCAGCTGCTCCCCATTACTGCACATCCCACTACCAGCCCCAGTAGAAGCAGCGCTAGGACAGATGGATTCAGCCCACAGACTGCACTTGGCCTCCAAGCAGAACTGTCCCACTCAGTAGATTGAAACTAATTAAGCTAATGATTGTTTATTAGGTAGCTTTTTTTTCTCTAATGTCATTTACGTCATTGGTGAGAAGGAGTTTAGGCTTTGCCTTAGCTGGCTGACAGAAATCTCACTCAACTTTGGACTTCTGTTAGATGTTGAAAACTAAATTGGTCATCTAAAGTTCATTTTATAGATGATGCGGGGAAATGGACATTTCCAGAGGATGTGTTGCCTGATTGACCTTAGCCATCTCTCCTAGTCTCTACAAAGGGAGTAAAAGGCAGGCCAGCTCAGGCCTGGAGATCCTTATCTTCAGGTAATATCTTGCTCAGTAAGGCAGCCTACCAGACTCATGAGAAACATTCAGTAGCCTGTTTTCCAGACATGCCCCCTTGAGAAAGCTGGTAAATAAGCAGTATCCTCACTCAAAAAAATACTCATGCCCTCTACATGCAAAAATAAAGATTGCAGTCTCCAGAGGTGGTGGGTTTCTGGACTGTTTCTGGGGCAGCCTAGTTTCCATAGCTTTTCTTTTGTAAAAATGGCTATCAAGTCTCCACCAGATGTTTTTCTTCCATCACCTTAAATTGAGAAATTAGCATTGTCATTGAGTGTGGGGATCCTTGCAGTCTGCCTCTTTCGTTGTGGTCCATCATTTGCCCAAGAGCTCTGCAGCACATTATGGTGGTGGGATCCCTTCCTGCAAAGGATCCCTGCTCAGTTCTGCAGAGCATCCAAAATCCATCCAGTTCTGGAAGCCAAGCCCCTGGCCAGGGAGTTTCTCTCCAGCAATTTCAACAGAAATAGTGGAAGGAAACCCTGCTCACCTCGCTGTTCCTATTTCTTCCTCCTTGACAAGAGCTTTCTGCTGGTGGACAGGCATTGAATTTCTGTGTGTCAAAACCAGGCACAGTGCTAAGCAAGGTTAATAGATTTTTAAGGCCAGAGGGAGTATTGTGATCACCTCTTCCGACCTTTGCTATAACACTGGGCAGAAACAGGAGCTGTAATTACATGAAGTTTCCAGTGGAAATGAAAGAATTGCAGTGTGCACATAATTGTCCTGCCAATCAGATCATTCCACAAGCCTCCAAATTCTTTTACCCTCAGTAATGTTGTCAGGCAGAGTTTATAATCACAAGGTATCTCAATAAACAACTTGCTCCATGTGTGAGACAAGACTGATATCTTTGGCCTCCAAAAACAAAGGGAAATAGTCTGTGTGAAGCTTCCTTTAAGCTGATTTTTCCATTCCTTTTTTTTCCACACAAGGCAAAAAGCAAAAGGTAGATGCAGCTTTCACCTTTCCTGACAGCTCTTTACAGCTGTTTACAGTTGTGCTTCTCTCTCTGGCTGAGTAAGGCTGAAGTGCAGTTTCAGCTCCTGCCTAGCTGGAAGTTAATTAATAGTGGCCATTGGCTCTCTGACCTTGTGACTGGTGATGCGGCTCCAAATGCATTTCCATGCAGCTCCTGAATCAGAATTACCTCTCAAACAAACTGCAAATTCAGAGACCTACTTTAAAAAATACCTTGGGGTTAGGAGACAGTTCCCAGACAGACTTCTAGCTCAATTCTTTGGTCCAGTTTTTTAGCAAAACAGCTTTCTAGTAAAAGGAATCTTGGACCAGAGGATATTAAGACACCACTGAAAATATTCCATTGAGTTGGTTTCGTGTAAGCTCCTGCAAATTTAAGGAGGGATTATCTCTTTTTTTACCAGTTCTCCAGCAACACAATCAGCAAGCAATTAAATTCTAACTAGCACAAG